>JABUQX010110816.1:0-10000 GCA_015478945.1 Trachelipus rathkii | reverse complement strand
TAAGTTAATAAAATATTTCATCTCATACATATGTGTAGTGAAGGTTTTTTGAAGACAAAATTACAAAATGAGAATCTGTAGTGGAGGCAATAAACACTACGAGGATTGAAAAAAAAAAAAGTGATTTTCTCATTGGGCAACGATATGATGGTGTAGTATCAAGAAGAAAAGGTTTTAGAGATGTTTGAACTGTTGAAAATATAAAGCAGGACTGTATGATTATTTGCTGTTCACGTTCATATGGAGTACAACGCATTAGAAATTATTGGAACATTAAAAACAATTGTGCACTATTTTAAGTCACCAAGGAGGACTACTATTTTAATAAAAAAAATATATATATTTTCCCCAGGAACAAAATGGACAAAAACTAACAAGAATGTTAAAAAAAAAAACAAGTTGGTGGAATGATACAATGGATTTTTGAAATTTAGAGAAGTTTTTAAAGCAATTGTTGAAGATTTAGAGGAGCTTGAGATGAATTAAGATATTGAACCTTTTTCAAAAACTTTCAAATCTTTTGAAATCTTTCATCATCAGTGAATAGGTTGTAAGTTTATTCTTCTTCACTTCCATTATGTATACTACATTACAGTCTCCATCATTAGTGACAACAATTTTTACCCATATTGAAAATGTGATGGTTATTTTGAAAGATGTTCGTGTAAACAATCGATGAAAAACATTTCAAGCAATTTGGAAGTTTGCAACAGAACTTTTCCTTTCTGTCAATGAAGATATGAGAATGCCTCCTGTCTAGAATCACTGTAGAATAGAGAACTAAAGCAAAATTAAACTAAAGTAAAATTCAACTCTTTAAAAACTCAACTTCTCTACATCTCCCTCTGAAAAACGCCTCCCAACTTTCCAATTTCCTTCGACGGCTCTAATGTCTCTCCTGTGAATAACAAACATTCTTGGTCTTAACATAAACAACAAATTGTCTTGGAACCTCATATTTCAATGTTGCTAAGGTGAGTTCTTCAGGCTGCGGATTTTCCTCGGCACAGCTACTCAGTTATATAAGGGCCTTATTCCCCTTTATGGATGTACGTGCTCACATTTGGGAGGCCCCTCTTCTGGATAGGATTGAGTCTATAAGACTAGAAACTAATAAACTGTCCCCTACTTTCAAACTTTCGTCACTCACTCTGCGACCGTAACTTGGCGCACTCTCCTCTTTTCTATTAGTACTAACAACGTATCTAGATCACAGGAGAGTTCCAATCGCATTCCACCTCCATTGCGTCGCCCTCGCAAATAAGGTGCCATGCTCTTACATTAAATTTTGCCGGTATAGTATGAGAACCCCAGATTGTTCGTTGTTGGCCTCTTTTCTTCCAGTGCTTCTGTTTGTGAATCCTTGCCTTTCTTTGTTTTTCACTATATTTAATCTTCCTCTCTTTAAAGCCCACGTATGCGCTCACCTGAGAGATTTGCGTTAGGCTGGGGATTAGGTGGGGTTTTCCATGTTTTATTTTCCTCCCCCTCCTCGAAAAGGGCTCGGCCCGTGAGTAGTGGTTAACTGTAAAAAAAAATGCAGTCCGGTTTCGTGATGATCTTTCAGACCAAACTAGTTAGAGAACAAGTTCTTGAGTTATAGATCAATGCTTACCAATCTCTTTAAAAAAGTGATTCCATCGATATCTATTAAACATTTAGCTAATTTGATCTACATTTGGATTGATTGTAATTTTATCATCTCTCTTACTTACAAAGTGAACTCCCACAGAAAGATATTTCTCTACTCTGAGCAGTTTTTAAATATACTTAATCAATTCTACAGGGGAGGAAAGACTAACATTATTGGCTTTAATGAGTGTTCATCATAGCTATACAATTGAAACGGAGGGAGTTGTAAATCATTTTGCTGTTAAAAGAGAGAGAGAAGAATATTTTTTTAATATATATAAAATAACATCTTTTTTTTTTTGTATTTTGAAATTGCTATCAATAATAAATTGTAATTCCCTTTTATTCACACACACACACACACATATCTCAACCACCCGAATTTTTTTCTGGCTACGGCCCCATATATATATATATATATATATATATAATATGTAGAATCAAAGGCTTCGAACGAAACGGTATTATATATATAGTCTCATATCATATCAATATAAGCGGACTGTTGTTCGCATGCATATATATACTCAATAATATATATCTACTCATATATATATATATATATATATACTAATATAGATTATTCTCTATATATATACTTATTAAACTATTATATTATAATATTATAATTCAAAATGATTTACATGAGAGATTACAATATATATACTTATATATATACTATATAAGTATACCAAATATGTATACTTATTACTACTATATATACTACTAATATTATATATATATATCAGAATAATATATGAGTATAAATATAGCATATACTAATATAACTCAGAGATTTCCTCTCCTCCAGGATAATTCCCTTATTCTAGACTTCAATCCACTGTTTCATCTGTTCCCCCGCCGGTCGGTTCCCAGCACTTCACTCACCACTATACATCCCGCTTTAACCAACCAATATCATCCATCCTTTCCACATGGCCAAACCACTCCAACGTATGTCATTGATTCTCTCATCAGCCCTTCTCACACCACACACTCTCTAAAACGTTCATTCCTCCATTTTATCAATTCTTCTCCAACCTAACCACAGCCCCGTAAGAATGTTTCATCTGAACCACCATTGTTACTCTTAGCACTCTATACCTCTTAAATTCCAAACCAGTAGTCTCCACTACTCCTGATACAATAAACACAGGTAACGATCCAAACGCTCATATATTATCCTATGATATATATATATCACCTATTAATATTTTTAGTATACTCAAAAAAAAAAAATAACAAAAATAAATAATTTAAAAAAAAAAAAAAAAATCACACTTTTCACGGATAATAATATATGAATAAATAAAAAACAAAATAAAATTAATAAAAAAAAAAAAAAAAAAAATAATAAAAAAAATAATAAATAAATAAATATAAAAGTATAAGCCATACAGAATAATATAATAATAAATAATATATATATAAAATAAATACATACATATAAATATATAGATAATTATAGATTTTTCTTATTAAGACATATTATATCATATATATATATACATAATCTAATATAATATAAAATATATATATATATACATATATATATATATAATTTCAAATATAAACACACATATAATATTATATACTAATATTTATACTAGTATATATAATAATAATCAATACACATAAGTAATATATAAATAAGATATAATTTAAATATATACTATAATACTTTATAAATAATAATAGAAAATATAAAAATAAAAAAAATATATAAATAATAAAATAATAAAGATATAATATATATATGGTAATATTATAATATTAATATACAGAAGAGAGAATATAACAGAATAAGAATGATACGGAGATCACAGAGGATAGAAGTCGGAAGTAACAGAAGATACGAGAGTCGGTCCGATAATTCAAAAGAAGTGGAGACCGGAGTCGGAGATCGGAAGTCCGACAAATATAATAATCAAAGAAAGGATCACAAAAGAGAAGATACGAGAATCCGGTAAATTATTACAAAGAGATAAAGAGAATAGGAAAGAATCGAGAGTCAAGAGAAGAAAAAATAATATATATAGAACAGATAAAAAAAATAGAGATTCGAAACTATAGGGAAGAAACTATCAATAATCATGACCCACCATTGCCTTAATGAAAGAATCAATTTGCAAAAGATTAGGAGAAGGAGACATTAAAGACGAGAATAGATGGAATAATCTGCAATGAGGGCCCAAAAATAAATTAAGAATTAATTAAGACGGACAGAGGACACCGCACCACTGATTTGATCTTTAGCTTGAAGATGATGATTGAGAAGAGTGGGAGTGGCGATAGATGACATTATGCTGCTTTTACCTTAGACTCTAGACAAACGCCGTCTTGATACGCTGTGCCGCGGGAGATTTGGTGGGAAACTCTTGGACATCCGGATTTCTGAGGTTCGAAACCCCAAGAATATACACGAGTGATATCGGTAGTCTCTATGTCGAACTAGTACACGAGTGCCGTTCAGAACTAGTTCGTTTGGCTTAGGGAAAATGGTTCCATGTACAAGCGGGAGTGAGACAGGGAGGAGTGTTGTCTCCCCTCTTCTGTTTATCATATATATGATGGGTGTATACCGAGAGGTTGGTTTGGAGGAGGATGTTTGAAATTGCTATTGGCATCATGCAGAGACATAGCAGTGTAACAAGTTGACAACGACGACTCTGTCCAGAGAACGTGTCAGATACGCGTGGGAGACCATATTGCCACTTGAGAAGGATTCAAAAATAATATAAAGAAAAAGGACGGAGGTGTGAAGGACTTAGAGGAAAGAGAGTGCTTGACATCGGTGATAGAGGGGAAAGCTTGAAGGAGTTGAAACAATTTGTTACTTGTAAACGTGGATGGAAAATGGCGGAGAGAATGAGCAAGAGAAGTAAACAGGCGTTTTCGAGATGATGTTGGGGACACAGTGTTATGGATTGCTGAAAACACAGGCATGACCGAGGGATGTCTAAGGTTTGCATATATACGACAACTAAAGACGCCCTACTGATCGTATACTAGGTCGGAGCTTGGTACCTCCTCTACGCCACCAGAACACAAAAGTCAAGATGTCTGTGTGCTCTAGCAGACCAATGGAGTGCTGACGACTGATAGCGGGACTGACGATGAAGGCGACCGAAGAAAAAATCGGGTAAAATTTAGGCAGCGAGCTCATGGAATAGAACCATTTATGGTTGATAGTAGAGGACAACAGCTACACGGTGGTATGGCCCATGCCCGATGAATTGGAATGCATTAGGATAGCCTGAGACGAGTTCTACGACTGCAGCCAGAAGCGAAGAAGACGTTCGCTGCGTTGAGGACAAGAAGAATGATAGGAGGGATGGAATGAAAGCTGAGGAAGACTCTATTGCAGCCGAGGTGGATAGTAGAAGAGGATGTCACCGTAGACACGATCCGTGCAGGCGCTTTGAGAGAGGACCAGGGCTGTTGCTCTACATCTCGCGGCTTGGTGAGAAGCCGTGAGACTATAACTACTCTATACTCTATTTATAATTATTATGATATATATACCTTATATTATATGTAAATTATTGCTAATTAAGTTAATCACCACTCTATATATATATTATATATATATATAGTATATATAACGCTAATATACTTACATACAATGAGTATATGATATTATATATATACCTATATATAATACCCATCAAATATATTATACTAATATATTACATATAATATATATACTATGATATACAATATATTTACTATAATGATACAGGAGTATCTATAATATATATATACTTACATTGATCTGTATTATGTATGTCTGAATGTATGTATGTATGTATGGTTATGTGGAAGGGTGAGAGGCAGTGAGAACATTAAATTTCAGTACCTGTCATGTCATGTATGTATGCTATGTCATGTCATCAGACATAACTAGCACATATTAATCTCAAAACTATAGACATATAATTTAACTGCCGAATAATTGCCTTAAATTTAATAGATAATCCTTTTCTAACTCATCGAGTATACTATATATATACCTCTCCGTTCATAGGTATATATGTATATAGTAGTACATAATAAATATTTGTAATACTTATATATATACCATATATCAATATATACTATACTATATATACTATATATATATCATACGCTAATATAATCTATATATGGTGTAATGCAATTGTACATGTAATACTACGCCACGGTGAGGGCACCCCCGGCTCATTTAGGGGTAGTCGCTACGCGCTACCTCCCGCACCTCGAAAAACGTTGTCGCTTAGCGCTCCGTCTCCGCACTTATTCATACAGCTTATTTATCAAGTTTTGTAGTATTAATATGTGTGCTATTATGTAATAGCATACATAGCATTATTCCATACATACATACCATAAAACGCCCCTCTCCACGATCCGACCACAGCGTTACACGCCAACTCCATTCGGCCCATCCTCACGCGCGGATACCGAACCCACCATATCCGTGACGCCGCGGCCTCCGATGGACACATATCATGACATCACACTACATACACTACAGTACATACATACATAAGTTAGCGCCATAGCATAACTAAAGTACATGCCTATGTATGAATAAAAGGTAAAATACTCTAACTTATACTATAGGTCCTAAGATATATATAGCCTCTATATATATGATATATAAACTATATATATTATAATAACTATATACTACATATAATACGTGAGATATCTATATATATTATCATATATCATAAATACTATATCACTCATTATCTAGTGCTATAAATACGAAACGCGTACATCACTTATGTATATAATATACGTATATATACTAACATATATATTATTACCTAGACTATATATTATGTATATACTATACGTGATATATATATATAGTACTATAATATATATATTCTCACCCTCTCACCAACGCGCTGAGAGATTTAGCGGCACAGCGCCCTTGGTCCTACCTGCCAAAACCCCTCCATTCGCGACGATCTGCTCCTCGGCTGTTAGCAGTAGAATCCTTGCTCTTCCACCGCCCGGCAATAGACCGTCTTCCCTCGCTTTTCGTACCCCATCCCTCCGCATCTTCTTCTTGGCATCTGCCAGCAGGTCTTCTTCCTCTGGCTGCCATGTCCGTACGACATCATCGCAGCCCGGTCTGATCTCGTAATCATTCATTCATCGGGCATGGCCATTACCACCTTAGCTGTTGTCTCTCTAGCAACCAATCAGATGGGTGTCTATCCAGAGCTCGCGCCTAATTTCCGACATTCTTTTCTTCGCTCCCTTCTCCGCTCCATCCCCGCACTCAGCTCAGCCCACTCTCACTTTCTCTTGCCACAATCTTGCTTTTTGCTTCTGGTCCGGCTAAGGGTCCAAGCTTCCGTGACCTATATACGATAGCTAGGTGCTTATTATGTCGGTATATATCAAAACTTAACATCCTCTCAGGTACATGCCTGTTGTCTTCAGACATCATACACATATCTCGTCTCAGCTGGTCTCCTATTCTCTCGCTCAATCTCTCGCCGCCCAGTTCTCCCTCCACGTCGTACTAATAACAAATTTGTTTCCACTTCCTTCAAGCTTTCCCCCTCGTACCACGATGTCCAAGCACCTCGTCTTATCTCGATAGATCTTCATCACCGTCCGTCTTTTCCTATTCTATTCCTTTAATCCCTTCTCAATGAACTATTCCTCCGCCCACCTATCCAACGTTCTCTGCAGAAACGTCGCTCCTGTCACCTGCTTACACTCTATGCATCTGCATATTGCCCATAGCAGATTTTCCCAACATCCTCCCCCAAACCAAGCCTCTCGGATACCACCCAATCCACTATCATGATGAATAAACACAGCAGAGAGACAACATCCTCCCTGTCTCACTCTCCGCTTGTGACATGAACCATTGTCCTAAGCCAAACGCTGTTCTGACGGCACCCTTTCCTCGTGACATAGAGACTACGTATCATTCTTATAACTTGGGTTCAACCTCATAATTCGGATTTTTTCCGAGCGTTTCCCACAACTTCTCCCGCGGCACCATATCAAACGCTTTTTCTAGATCTATAAAAGCAGCATAGATGTCTCTATCCCATCTCCAAGCTGCTTCTCTCAATCATCATCTTCAAGCTAAGAGATCAAATCTGTGGTTCTCGTTCCCCGGTCATGATAAACCAGTTATTGGGACTCTCACTTCAATTTATTCCTCCACACTTCGGTTCTAAGTTCCCTACTCCAAAATTCTCCTTCATTATATCTTCAAAGCATGGGGCAGAGGAGATATCCCCCTATAGTTGCAGATACCAAGGGTTGTTGGAGTCGGCCCTCAAAAATTTTCCGACTCCGACTCCGACCGTGACTCCAGCTTTAAAACTGAACTCCGACTTCCGACTCCGACCTCTTGAAAATTTACCGACTCCGACTCCGATCTCCGACTCCACCCTTATTTTAAAACCTTTTCAAAATTGCCGACTTCCGACTCCGACTTCGACCCGACCTCCGCACGTACGACTCCGACCCACCCTTCCTGGGAAAATTACTATTAATATACCATACCTATATATCTACTTATACTATATACTACTTATATATAATAAGTATATATACTACTACTTATACTTATTATATATACTTAATAATAATAATATTATAATATATTATATACTATACTATATATATATATACTACTATACATATATATATATATATATAAAATGCCTATAATACTTATTATAATTATCATATATATATATACTAGTATATATATAATATATCATATGTGGACTATTATATATTTAACTAATACATTATATATATATATATTACTATACCACATATATATATATATATCATATATATATATATATCGTTATAGTATATATATATATATATATATATACCGTATATATATATATTATATATAATCTATCCTATATTATATATATATATATAGATTATTACGTATATATATATAGCTTATAATTATAATAGTACTATACTAATGGAGGTTATGTCCGTTACCTGTGTTATGATGATATTAGTAGAGAGACTTATCGGTTTGGAATAATGCAGTCATAGATCTTTAAAGTCACATATGTTGTTCGGGACCCTATGAACATTTTAGGGCGTGTTAAGGTGTAGTAAGAACTTTTGACGTAAAATGAGGATCAAACTGGATAGAGAGTGTGTGGTGCTGAAGAAAGGGCGCTGGAGACCGAGAACTCGCACATGAATCACAGTGAGATGGTTTGGCCATCGTGGAAAAGGATGGATGACTACTTTGGTTTGGCGTTAAGCGGTCATTGCGCTTATAGTTGGTTGAGTCTCAAATCTGGGAAGTCGACCCGGCTTGAGGGGGGACCGAGGAAATATATGTCGATTGAGTCAGAAAAGGGATCCACTGGAGGAGAGAAATTGCTGAGTTTTATCACTAATAATTAATAACCGATATAACATATATATATATCATTATAAGTTATATATGAGTCAATTATAATAGATTATATAATATAATATCACTATATTATCATATAGTCTGTCACTTATAATGGATTGAAGTACTAATAATATCTATACTATGATTTTACTATTACATCAAAAAACAAATAGTCACATACCCAGTTATATATATATACTCATATAATATATACTGATATATTATATATATATATATATAAGTTCAGCTTATAATCGCTATATATATATAGTATTATATAAATTATATTCATGATATCTAGTTACTTATACTATATACCTTATATAATTATTTATACACATAATTAAGTCATTTTCCTCTTCTTGTTTTTTTTCAGCTGTTTTATTATAACTATTATTATATATTATAATATTATATTTATATATAACGGTAATATTATCTACTAATACTTTGGCCTAACTATAATACTATATAACTATATTATACTATATACTAATATATATATACATAATCATATATCATATACTTATACTCTCATCGCTATATATATCGAACCGTGGACCGTACTATTACTATATACTATCGGATTATTATATATATATACGTACGAGCTCGTACCGTGGACCTTATGTATATATTAATATGACTATATAATATACTATATATCATAATATATAACTATATCTATAATATATAATTCTATATATACTATTTATCACTGATACAATATTACTATAATACTATTATATATATTATATATATTAGCTAAACTATCGATACTACTACTCATATAGTAATATTATATAATATATTATATAACTAAATTTATACTTATATATACTCATATACTGGGGGAAGTTCATATGATAGCTGTATTTTGATAGACGTGAGCTGAAGTATACTCTAACGTTCAAAAATATATTTGGTTAAAGTTAAGTTAAGCTTAAGTTTAGCTGAAAT
>JABUQX010110814.1:0-15000 GCA_015478945.1 Trachelipus rathkii | reverse complement strand
CAATAAAACAATGAAATTCCCTCAGACAAAATTGACAACCAAACCTAAACCAAATCAACCAAGTCATAAACCTCAACAATTGAATAAACAACTTTATTAACTCTAAACAAAAACATAAACAAAAACTGGCAACAATAAACACAAACAAAAACTGGCAACAATAAACACAAACAATACACCATGGAACTAACACAAAAAAAATGTACTGAACAATAAGGAAAATCCACACCTCACAAACACAGCCTCCACCAACCCACGAAGCCATCTGTAAACAGAACAACAAAATCCTAAGCCCTAAAAATCAATGCAATCTCCTCATGTCACACTACTCTAAAAACAGCCATAAACCTCCAACTCCCACAAACAGATTAACAACTAAATGACTTAAAAAATTAAAGAACAGCCAAGAAGTCCCCCCCCCCATTCACTCTGCTGGAGGTACTTAACACCATCAAAATCCTCAAAAATTCACGAGCAGAAGGGCAAGACAAAATATCCAACATCCACCTCAAACACCTTGGAACTAAAGCCATAGCAGTATTAACTCAAATATTCAACACCATCTAACCATTCTGGGAACACACACACACACACAATCCCCCACACTAAAACCTAATAAACCACCCAACACCCCTGTCTCATATAGACCTATACAGTATCATTACCTTCTACTAAATCTAAAGTTTTTGAGAGGTTGATCCTGAATAGAATCGCTCCCCTTATCCCCCTCTCAGATACACAACATGGATTCAGACCAAAACACTCCACTACATCACTACTTACTGACCTGACACAAAACATCCTCACAGGTTTCAACCAAAATCTACCACCCTCTCGCACTCTCCTAGTGGCAATAGATATAAACAAAGCATTCAAAAAAATCCCACATCACCTAATAAATGAAGCTTTAAATACAGAAATTAACATCAATAATAAGAATATAATAGCAAACCTCCTATCTGGTTGCACAGCTAGTTATCCAAGGGCGTCATACCTCTCATACCTACATATTATATTATGGTATTCCCAGGGCATCATCCTATCACATTCTCTTTAATCTATTTATGCACAATCTACCACAACCCACATCCCCCTCTATAGAAATCAATAGTTATGAAGATGACCTAACAATTACCGCCCAAAGTCCCTCTATAAACACAGTAATACATAAACCAATTGAAGCAATGGCTGTCAAGAAACAGAATGACAGCCTCTCCTTAAAAATTCTTCATCACATTACTCACTCGTAACAAAAGAGTCAAACACCCATCCAACAGTTCTCCTTTTAAACAACAAGACTCCCCCTTATGTTAAACATTCCACCATCCTTGGCTTAACTTTCGATCCACACGTGACATTCACCCCTCACATAAACAATATTACCTCTAGAGCCACACACAAATTGAATGCACATGATGAAAACCGTAACAACCTTTGGCCAACACAAAGAGTCCCTCTCAATAGTATATAGACAATGCATCCACCCAATCTTAAACTACGTATCTCCTTTCTGGGCTCCCACGATATCACAATCCAACATTCAAAAAGGTCGTCCAAAACAAAGCTCTCGGAATAATAATAGGCTGCCTTCCTCCCACATCCACCACCACTTACATAGAGGCCCATCTTAACATGATAGGATGCCAATTTTACAGCAAATAACTTTCAACAGACCACTCTTTATGCTAAACATTACAACAACCCCCCTGGGACAAGGAGGAAACAATTACGCTGCCATGTATTATTCTACCATTTACAATACACTCCCCCCCCCACAACTCCCATTATTAAACACATTCACACTCAACACAAAAAGCGATCTCCGCATATCCAAACAACAACATTCTCCAGGCGCATCCTCCTGAAATATCTCCCACAGAACAAGCCTTGGAACATCAAACCATCCCTCCCTTCAGGTTTATAATAGATTTCACAACGCTCCCTTCCCTACTGACAAATGACGACACAAGACACCTTTTACTAGACTGCTTGGACTTGACGAACATCAGACGTAACTTTGATACTCTTGTTCTGATGGATATCTGGACTCTGCCTGCTGTGATGTCACAATATCTCCAGATCATCTACTTCTCATAGGGAGGGGAGCTACCATATATATATATATATATATATATATATATATATTATATATATATATATATATATTATATATATATATATATATATATATATATATATATATATATATATTTATTATATATATATATATATATATATATATATATATATATATACTATATATATATATATGTATATATATATATATATATATATATTGTATATAGCTATATATATATATATATATATATATATATATATATATATATATATATATATATATATATATATATATATATATATATATATATATATATATATATATACCGTAATATTAAATAAAAAGGTAATTTTTTTGGGTTTTTTTTTTTTTTGATGAGTCGTGAAAATCGTGAAATTTCAAGTTACACCCATATTTAAATGTTTTTTCTCAAATTCAAACCTTCTTAAATGATTTTGAATAAAGAAAATATTAAAAATGTGAAAATAAATATTTTTAGTCATTTTTTGAAAAATGCTAGTGTGAAAATTTTTTTTGGGGGTAAAACGGGTAGGTGCGTCGGTTTAAAATGTAATTTAATTTTTATTTCTCGTACGTTTGTGACTTACTAATTTAATTAATAAAAAGCTGTGGTACAACTCTTAAGCATAAGAATATATATATATATATATATATATATATATATAGCAGAGTAAATATATATATATATATTATATATATATATATATATATAGCTATATAAAAAGAAAAAGAACACATAAAACTAGAAATATTTGTATGGATAATTAAATGATTAATATTTAAAAAAAATTATTTTATTAAAACAATAGAATATCAAATACAATATGCAATGATAGAAAATTCACAATATAGAGCAGTTGTAAAATTGATGTTATTAAAAAAGTAATTTCCTTGGGTTCAACTCAAATTTATCAACTACTGTTTGAATAAAATAATCATAATTGTCAAACACAAATTTTCTGTGTACACTCATCATAGCCAGTCTGTTTAACCTGTCGTCTTCCATAGTACTTTGCAGCCAAGTCTTGATCCCTCGCAGAGTACTGAAAGAGTGTTTGTTCTACTGTACTGGTGGTGCATGGCTGGGCGAGTAGTATCATCAAAGCCTTTTTCGTCGACGGAAAGAAAGGTTCAGTCTCCTTTAAGACTTGGGAGACAACAAGATCTTTTAGTTCTTCACTACTCAGTTTCTTGTCCTTCCAAATTTTGTACCAAAGTTCTAGCTCTTCTTCTATGCCTTCTAAGTGGTAAAAACTATAAAATGAAGCTGTCTTTTCCTTTAACTCATCGATTGTTATGAGTAGCATGTGGAAAGGGTGTAGATATGTCAATGCATAAGCAGCTGTATTTTCAGTAGAAAACCGTAATTCCAAAGAAGAGGTTATTGAATCCAGATAAGGAGTTATTAAGGATCTTCTCCAGAACTCCGTGGGATTTGTTGCTGGATGGTTGCTGCAGTGTTGCTGCCTACCAAAAATTTGTGGTATATTCAGATCCAGTCCTAGTTGCTCGGCGATTTGATTAGCTTCTTTTAACACTTCATCGGTGATTTTTTCTTCATCTTTCCGATGGCTCCTAACCATTTCCACAATATGTTGAGTGTGCTGCGAGGTTTTGACGATATCCAAGGTCTTGGATTGGAGAGCATTTACAACTGGCTCTAACATCGCAGAATACTTCGCGATCAATATCAAAGCCATGATGAATGGCGACTTACATGCCACTGAATGCAACTGAAAAGCACTTTTTCTTGTAGCGGTATTTCCTTCAATTAAAAAGATTTCTAATGATTGCATCATTCGTACAAAGTGCTCCTTAAATACTCTAATGCACTTGTGTTGTTCAGACCATCTGGTCTTTGGCATAGGCTTGGGATGTTTGGCATTAATTTTCTTCTCAAGACCGACTCGCGAAAAACGTAAAAATGTTCTTTATAGTTCCCACAGTATTGCGGATTTCTGGTATTGTGTTCAAATCATTTACTACTAGATTTTGTTTGTGTAAAGAACAATGAAAGAACAATGTTTTTTTATACTTTTTCCGCAATATTGTTTGAATACCTCCTCTCGCCAGACATCGTGAGTAGAACAGCCATCAAAAACCCAAGCCCACGCATTCGGGGATCCAGTTCTTCTGGTCATGACAAATCGTCACGAAGTTTTCGCACTGATTTTTGCGTCAATCGCTTTCAGTTCTTAATAGCCAAAAATCAACTAAGCAACCGCTTCCCCACAAGAGGCAATTGCGCACGCATGGTTAGTGCATCAAGCTCACAAATATCGCGGTTTCATCTGCTAGTAAGCCATACGTGCACGCTTTCCTTTACCTTTTATTAACGATGTCTCTCCTTTATAGTTAGTAACGAAAATATTCCGCTACCTTGAATCTGAACTGTTTGGTATGTAGCATTTTTCTTCCCTTTTCAAAATGGTTTTTCAATGTCTGATCTCCTGGCATCTATTCTTAAGCAGCACAAATCTTGCAATACTCCTCATCATGATGCTTACCCTGAAGCGGTAAATCGCGCACCAGAAAATGCCACACATAAATTATTGAGGATAATATTTTTTTATTTTCTTCTATGATTTTCTAGAATGCTGGCTAATTTGGATGTCTATCGGGCACGTCCTGTGGAACAACCCTTTAAAAGCTCTCAAACAGCAGTTTTATGAAAACCCGTGCTTGTATGCCCCCTTACAAACAGCATGAACATCTTTTTGTATTTAGTGAAAGGTCTTATTATTAAAGAGCCTAGGACTCCCTCTGAACGAACTTTTATTTGGTGGAAATAAAATACAAAACTTGCAAAATGTTCCCTTTAGGTGCCTGCAATATGTCAGCCAAGGAGAATATGTCTCCAACCATTCATAATTGAATTTCCTTTAAGTGGGTAGCATCTTCCAAAAAATTATAGTCCAGTGGAATCCAACACTCAGTAACTGTTTCTTTTTTTTTCAGTCGAAATCATAGATGAATGTCCAACGTATCTACCAATGTCATTTTCGTGACTGTCATCTACTGAAACGCTAGCTCCGAAATCTGGACCCATATCTTGACTGCCGATGCTGGGCCTGCGTGGGTTCTTCTTCATCATGCAAAGTATGCGAAAGTAAGAGGGATTGCCTCTTGTGTAGTCTTAGTTGACTTACTGGTATCTTCTACCGCTACCATTTTCACTTTTATCTGAGTTCTTCCTTAAACTTACTGCAAACAATATATATATATATAAGAGTATAGCAGCAGAAGTTAAGAGAAAGTATAGAAAGGTGCTATTATTATGTGTTATATATATGTTAAGGTTATGCTGTTGGTTGGCAGTATATATATATGCAGATATATATATATATATATATCTCTATATATAGATATAAGCTGCATACAATAAATGAGGTATATATATATATATATATATATATATATATTCAATTAGCCCTTAAGTTTATCAACACATGAGATTTATTTAAAATTTTTATTGATAATTACATATATTAAAACAAGATAAAAACATAGTTATTATAATACTAGCTTTCGTTCCTAATCTTTTAAATGGAACCTTCTTCAAGTATGATTTCTTTACTAAATCTGGAATTTCTTCGATGTTAGTTATCTAAAATTTAATTTTGGTTGGTTATTTTTTTGTTAAATTTTTTTGTAGTATTGCGTCGAACTCATCAGTGAATTATGGAGATGATCTAATTTTATTTCGCCTTCCTGTTTATTAAAATTCTTTGTGTTTCTTATGCAGTAGGACTCTACTAATCTTCTTTTTTGCTGATCATTTATATATATCAATGGTGTCATCCTTTCTATGTTAATGCTGTGGTTTGAGGTTGTTTTGTGAGTAGTAAGGGCTGAATTTATGTTGTTCATTCTTAAGTCATAATGATGTTCATTGGTTTGTCTTTCAAAATCGTGAGTTTCACTAACGTAAATTATATCACAATTGTTGCACGGGATTGTATAAATGCACTGTGTTGTTTTTTCTAAGTTTCTGTTTGGGAGGAAAATCTTTTTTAATGGTAGGGTATCAGATGATGTGATGGTAATGTTATTTGGTAAAATGTTTTTTATGTTTATAGGGTGTGTTTGGGGAAGGGGGAGGTAAGATTTTTGAGATGTGTTATTCTTTGTTTCTGGGTGGTAATATTTTCTTTTTGCTTTGTTGAGTGCTTTGCTGATGATATAATGTGGGTATGAAAGTTTTTGTAAAGTTGGAAAACAAGAAGTTAATTTCGTTTTTTAGAAAGGGTGGAGAGCATATACGAAGTGCGCGAAGAAATAGAGAGGAAAGGATACCTATTTTTGTGTTACGTGTGTGCGAAGAGAACCAGTGTGCGTAATTGTGGTTTGAAGTGGGTTTTCTGTATATTGTGTACTGTAGATTTGTGTGTGTGTGCCATGAGATAAGAGTGTCTAGAAAAGGAAGGGTGTTGTTAGAAGATTCTAGTGTAAATTTTATGTTGGGTATGAGGTTGTTAATACTATTTAAGATGTTTTGGGGGTTGCTATTTCGTGGGATTGCAGTGAAGATGTCATCCACATACCTATACCAGATGATGTTATTGAGGGTGGGAAGAGGGAATATGTAATAAAGTTCGAAAAGTTCCAAACCATAGCATTAACATAGAAAGGATGACACCATTGATATATATATAAATGATCAACAAAAAAGAAGATTAGTAGAGTCCTACTGCATAAGAAACACAAAGAATTTTAATAAACAAGAAGGTGAAATAAAATTAGATCATCTCCAAAATTCACTGATGAGTTCGACGCAATACTACAAAAAATTGAACAAAAAAAATAACCAACCAAAATTAAAATTTTAGATAACTAACATCGAAGAAATTCCAGATTTAGTAAAGAAATCATACTTGAAGAAGGTTCCATTTAAAAGATTAGGAACGAAAGCTAGTATTATAATAACTATGTTTTTATCTTGTTTTAATATGTGTAATTATCAATAAAAATTTAAAATAAATCTCGTGTGTTGATAAACTTAAGGGCTAATTGAATATATAAATATATCTAAAAGAGATTACAGCTAAATTTACAAATATATATATATATATATATATATATATATATATATATATATTATATATATATATATATATATATGTTATATATATATATATATATATAAAAATATATATAAAAAAGAATATATATTATATATATATATATATATATATATATATATATATATATATATATATATATATATATATATATATATATATATATATATAGTTATACTACTGTAAATCTGTCACAAATGGTCATAGGCTAATAATTTTACTAACATTCAAAGATGTTAACAAAAAAAATTAAAAGTATTGCAAACTATGTTGAAAACCATTAATTTCTGTGTTGTAATGAAAAATAGTTTTTTTAAAATGAAGCTAACCTCATATGGACAAGTAAGATCATGTGTTACAAAATTCCTACTTTTAAGAAGTAAATACACAAAATTTTATTTTAATATTTAAAGTAAAACGTACGTACCAAGGAATCTCCCAATATCCATGATCTGATGAAATTGAACTATAACTTTACACTGAGGAGGTGTTGAATTATAGAGTAGCGTCACGGAGTGATAATTTCAATGCTACTTTGAACCTTAAACCATAGTGTATTCTTAAACACTTAATAAAGAATTGAAAATCCGACTGAACACAAAATCTAGAACTTATATATACATATCAACCTTAAAAAAAGCATAGATAGAATAACAATTAACAACACAGTTCTTATCTACAAATTAAAAGAGCATATAAAATGAGTGAGAAGACCTCGTATCAGCAAGAGAATGTGAGAAAAATGACGACATCAATTATCTTTTCGCCGTACACTGCAGAGCAGCATATATATAGCATATGTTAGAGAGTGATATATATATATATATATATATAGAAAAATACAACAAAATAGAGAAAATATATATATATATATATATATAGTATATATATATATATATATATATATATATATATATATATATATATAGCTATATATCGTAAAAGCGTACTTAACGGCCACCGAACGGACGTATAGGATCAAAAATTTGCGTAGACTCTATAGAGTAAACATTTCTAGAAGCAGCTGCCTCCCTTTATCTCCTGACGACCCATGTGCGTCAGTTTAAATGTAATTTTATCTTTATTTGTGACGCTATAATTTCCAGACTTGATTGTTGATATTTGTATTACAAGAAGCAAACGTGTTAAAAAAATTTGGGTAAAAAGATGTCTACGGTAAACTCACTAGCATTACTGAGCATCATATTTTTTGGTAAAACTTACATTACTGTACGCTGATATCTCGAAAACTAATACTTACAAGAAAACCAATACATATTTAGAATCAGGGTATAAAGCTTATTCGTGGAATGTTGTAAAAAAAAAAAAAAAATTTTATTATTTTTTTAACAACATTACTGTAATAAGCTTTATACGCTGATTCCAAATATGTAATTGGTTTTCTGTGGCATCGTAGGTCTCGTAGATATTGCCGCATTATAATAAAGTTTTACCTATTTTTTTTACGTACATAATTATCAAAATATAATATATAATACACGGTAATATAATACATACCTAGGTAATTATACTTCTATTTATATAATAAAGGGAAAATATTATTAAAAACTAAAAAAAAAAAATTATTTATACATGAAAATATAGTTAAAATATAGTTACCAGTTTTACCCCGTTACCAGTTTTACCCCTACCCGTTTTACCCCAAAAGTGAAACCACTTAATAACTTAAAAAATAATATCACTAAATGCAATTACATACATGGAAACTCTTAATTTTACAACTTTCTATATGCTGTTAATGCGAAATGATGATCTCTTCAGTCTTAGAGATTGTACAGACCTTAGCATTTTTGTACTACAAAAAAAAATTCTCTCAAATAAAAATTTTTTGAACTGTAATTGTTAATTTATTTGATTTAATTTTGAAATAATATTAAATATAGTCTTTTTTATCTAACAAAAATCTTTCCCAATTTCATAATAGTTGCCATTATGAAAAATACACATTTTCTAAAGCTACCCGCTTTACCCACCCCAAACCAGTTTTCCCCATTTGGATCTTACATATGTTAAGAGAGTTATATAGTTGGTATATATATATATATATATATAGTTATTAAGAGTTATATAAGAGTTATATATATATATATATATATATATATATATATATATATATAGAGAAATATATATATATATATATATATATATATGTTATATATATATATATTTGTATTATGTATTTAGTATATATATTAAGGCTATATATATATATATATATATATAGGAAAATTGCATCTTTTAAATCACCTTCTTCTAGATGCTGTGGGTTTGGGTTCAGAAAGTTGTTAAGATAGTTTTTTACAGGGCCTTAGCAGCAAAGCTTCGGAGTTAGCGCCAGAAGCTTGCCACTAAATAATTTTCTTTAAAAACTTTAACTTAACTTAACTTTCAACTTAGAAATTTTTTGAACTTAGAAAATTTTTGGTGATTCGAAAGGTGATTTGAAACTGCTATAATATATATATATATATATAGTATAGTATATATATATATTATATTATATATATATATATATATATATATTATAGCATATATATATATATATATATATATATATATATATATATATATATAGTTATATATATATATATATACATATATATATATATGTATATATATATATATATATATATATATATATATATAATATATATATATATATATAGTATATATGTATATATATATATATATATATATATATATATATATATATATATATATATATATATATATATATATATATATATATATATATATATATATATATATATATATATATATATATATATAACCAACCTGAGAACTTTGCTGATAGCAATAACTTTCTAAATCTAATTCTTCCTCTTTGATTTCAATTTCAGATTTGATATCCATTTTTTTTTTTTTAAACAAAAATATATTTATAACAATTAACACACTGTAAACAAAATAAAAAATATTTCATAAAAATTTGCATTATAATCTAATTCAAAGTCTTCAAGAATATACATGTCAAATATTTCCATAACTTCTAAGTTCTGGTTGAACTTACTTCTTATTTTGGTAAATAATTATTTACAGAAAGGGTCTCTAAACAGATTTTTATAAAAATAATAGCATAGAATCTTAAAAAAAAATAGTAATGAAGAATTGTAAAAGAAATAACAGCATAGCATGGTTGCCAGAACTCAATTACTTCACTGCAACGTAATTCCATCTAGGTTATGTCTAGGTTTACAGCATCGTTGATCCATCCAGGTTAGGTCTCGGTTTAGGACCCTATTAGTTCAGGTTATGATATGTTTTGTTAAGTATTCAGAGAGTAAATCTGTATATATATAATTAACAAATCTTATAACCTGAACTAGGATGGTCCTAAATAGACCCATTCGAGGCCCATGCAGTTTTTTTACAAGAAAACCCTATGGGAAATTTCAAACTTTGAGAGACTATAACTTTTTGGTAGTTATGTAGCTAATGTGAGAAAGCATTACGTAACTATTGTATTAAAACTATAAACGGTAATAATTTAGCTGAGGTGAATAAACTTTACGTAACTATTACATTAAAACTATAAACTTATAATTTACAAAAATGGTATCAAAAAATTCTTTGAAGTTTTTTTTACTGATTAGCGTATATTTTAAATTTATATTTTCAATAAAAATATGAAAAAAACGCTAGGAAAAATGTAACTTTTTGGTTTTTTTTTTGTTTGTGTAGGGATGAAGAATGGCAGTCGGAATGCATTTCAATTTTCAACCCATCGATATTTATTAATTAATTATCGATATTATAATTTTTATTGATTATCAACGATTTTATTTTTAAAAAATGTACGTAAAAAATTAAAAATATTTAAATTAAAAAAATAATAATTGTTAATGTAGATCGATTCTACTGGTAACAACCTACATATGAATAATGAAACACATTGAATAAATGAATATTTTACTAAATACTAACCCTATAAAATACATGAGCGTGCGTTTATATCAAGATTCACGCTATTACAACCAATAATAAACAAGACTATGATACATTAGTAAATATGGCCATGTTGCCAGAATTCTCTCTACTGGCATAGTAGCCAAAACAAATATTTAAAATACATAAAATATAATTTTTCATAGAATATTCTTCAACACTCTCCCTTATTGTTTATTCTGCAATGTTGGTTAGTCCATTCCAATTTTTCCGTTCAGCATCATTAATCTTGGTTGATGTAGAGGCTTTGTGAGTCCATCTGCAAGTTGATTCTCACTGCTAATCTTGAGTACTTCTATTTCATCATTTTTGAACTTTTTCTCTAATGAAGAAATGGCGTACTTTTATATGCTTGGTCCTTTTGTGAAATTCTGGATTCTTACTGAGTTTAATAGCTGCTTCATTGTCAATCCAAAGAGTAGGTTTCTTGAAGACTTCTGTAATTTCTTCCAATAGTTGATGAAGCCACACAATTTCTTTTGTTGCTTCACTTGCTGCCATAATTTCAGCTTCTGTTGTTGAAATAGCAACTGAACTTTGCTTTTGACTACTCCATGAAATTGCTCCTCCAGCATATAAACAAACAATTCCAATTGTTGAATGCCCTGTTCTTAAGTCCCCAGCATGATCTGCATCACTGTACCCTTCCAGATGATCTTGTTCAGAATCACATTTATAAATAATACCCTTCTTTTGTGTACCCTTCAAGTATCTGAACACTCTTTTAACTTTTGTAACATCTTCTATTGATGGATTTTCTACACTTCTGGCAAGATAATTAACAGCAAATGCAATATCTGGTCTTGTTGCTGTTGCAAGATATAGAAGAGCTCCTATAGCTGATCTGTAAGGGAAACCTCTCCCTGGCTTCAATGTCATGTGTAACATTATCCTTTAAAATGGGTGTTGACACTGCATTGCAATTTTCCATACCAAATTCCTTTAGTATTCTTTTAGTATAGCATGTGCCGAGATGGTGACCAGCCCGCCTCTTTAGGAGGGGTGATTCGGTCCACTCTAAATAAAATAAAAAAGTTTTTATATTTTTAAAAAATGTTAGAAATTAGGGTACAAAATGTCCTTCAATAGAATTTCACTTTTAAGCTTTAACTGCTATAAAATGAAAATGTGGATGGATTTTAATTTTTTTCAGTGGATATACTTGAGTATGTTAGCTTTAAACTGGCAAAGTAAATTTTTGATCCAAACAGTATTAGTGGCAAAATTACGGAGCCTAACTTGGTCCGATTCACCCAGCCATAAAAATTGATGGAGGGGTGACTCAGACCACCATTGTTTTTCGTATTTATGTATTATTATTGACATTTTTATTACATAATTAATTTAAATATAATAAAAGTTACTTATATTAAGAAAAAATTTTTTAAAAGTGAAATTCTTTTTAATAAAAAAACGAATTCAAAAGTGTCAAAAATTTTTGAGCGAGGGTGAATCGGACCACCTTATTTTTAATCTTATATTTTGTTTATCATTATTGACATTTTTATTACTTATTACTTATTACTTAATTTTAATATGATAAATAATATTATATGAAGTAAAAATTAAATATAAAATTGAATTTATACGAAAGACGAATTTAAACAGATGGTCCGAGTCACCCCCTCACTGGTGGTCCCCGCTTCACCCCTCCACGGTCGGGCTGACTCAGCGTTATTCAAACTTTTAATAAAACTTTTTTTATTAGAATTACATTATTATTTTTTTAATGCTTATGACCGACTATAGGGCCGTTTGATTTACAAAAAAAAAATTTCCAAAAAGTGTATTAGGAGAAAGTGGTTATGCTTAAGGTGGTCCGAGTCACCCGCCCGACGCTATAGATGACTGACTAATTTTCTTTGAACCATCATTTCTTGATTCAATTTCAATTCCTAAAAAATATGTTGCAGGTTTATGTTATTTTGAATTCCTTTTTTAATTCTTCTAAAAATTTCTGCAATTCTGCTTGACTTTGATGCAACTAGTCCATCATCAACATATAATGCAAGTATGATTTTATGTCCATTCTGATTTCTTATGTAAAGACAAGGGTCAGCTGTACTTTTACCAAAATTAAGTTTTGAAAGAAAGTTTCCAAGTCTTTCATTCCAGCATCTTAGTGCTTGCTTAAGCCCATACAAACTACGTTTTAATTTGCATACTTTGTCTGTCCCATCTTCAAAACCTTTGGGTTGTTTCATATATATTTCTTCTGATAAATTTCCATAAAGGAATGCTGTTGAAACATCAAATTGTATTATGGACATATTTTCTTTAGTTGCTACACTTATTAAAGTCCTTACAGTACTTTTATTTGCTACTTGACTGAATGTTTGCTCATAGTCAATTCCTTTATGCTGTCTATACCCTTTTGCAACTAATCTAGCTTTATATTTGTCAACTGTACCATCTGGATTCATTTTAATTTTATAAATCCATTTGTTTTCAATTGGTTTTCTTCCTGGTGGTAATTCATCTAGTTCCCAGGTTGGATTTTCTTTCAATAATTTCATTTCATTTTTCATTGAATTAACCCATTTTTTCTTATACTTACTCTGCATAGCTTCTTTATAATTTTCAGGTTCTTCCATATCTTCTAATAATAGGTAAGTACTATAGTCATCAAACCTTGATGGCTTTTTAATTACTGATCTGTCTCTTAATTGTTTTGTGCTTACTATTCTATCTTGTTCTTCTATTTCTGAATCAGATTCTATTTCTGTATCAGATTCTATTTCTGTATCAGATACTATTTCTGTATCAGATACTGTTTCTGTTTCAGATTCTGTTTCTGTATGTGATGAGTTTAACCTAATTGTATATAGATGTACTGTCATCAGTTTCTGTATTTTCTCTATTTGATTCTTTCTTTTTATTTTCTTTTACTGATTCTATCTCATCTGATATTGAAGTTGAAAGTTCTTCTCTTTCAAATACTACATATCTGCATCTAAACACAAAATTATTTGTTTGATCATATATTCTGTAGCTTTCATCTCCATCATAACCAATTAACACACCTGATTTTGCTTTTGGATCTAACTTTCTTCTTTTCTGATCTGGAATCCACCCACTGCATGCTGTTCCGATTACACGTAGATGCTTGATTCTGGGTTTTCTATCATACCAGATTTCAAAAGGCGTTTTCCCATCAACTGTGGATTTTCCAGTTCTATTTATTATATATGCTGCTGTGTTAATTAATTCTGCCCAACACTGTGGAAATTTTACCTTGGAATACATGAGTGATCTGGCTGCTTCAACTAGTGTTCTATTTTCCTTTTCCCCTCTATTTTTTAACTAACTTATTATTAAATTCTAAGCCATTGTCACTTAAAAATTTTCTGATTGGATGTCCTTGTACGTTTGCTTCTTCAAGTACTTGCTCCAACTTTTCAACAACTTCTGATTTTTCTTTAATAAAATATACAAATCTCATTTTTGAGAAATCATCTTTGAAATATACAAAATATTTAAAACCTGAGTTTGATAATACTTGAAATGGTCCACAAACATCTGCAAACATTTCCTTGTTTAGTACTATTTGGTCTTTTTCCAAAATTCTGACAATGCATTTTTCACATTTATACATCCTGTACAATTTCTGTTATCAAAGTGAGTTTCAATATTTGGTTCTCTTTTGATCAGTTTTCTTATGTGTCTTCTATCCTGATGTCCCATTCTTTCATGATATAACTGTAATAGATCCTTTTCTTCAAGTGCATTTATTTCTATGAAGCGGCGCAATCGAAAATGCGCGAAAGCGTTTCACGATAAAATGCGAAAACGGTTAAACACCCAAATTGATAATTGAACGGAAGTACAATG
>JABUQX010110813.1:0-11279 GCA_015478945.1 Trachelipus rathkii | reverse complement strand
CTCTTACAACGCACTCTACTTACCACTCTACTACCACTCTACACCAACTCTACCTCTACAACACCTCTACTACCACTCTACTACCACTTTACTACCACTCTTACAACCACGCTACTACCCTCTATACCACCTAACAACTCACTACCCACTTACAACCCTCAACCTTACTACCACTCTACTTCCACTTTACAACCACTCTGATACCACTCTACTACCACCACAACCATCTACTACCACTCTACGACCACTCTACTACCACCTACAACCACGCTACTACCACTCTACTACACTCTAAACCACTCTACTCCACTCAATACCACTCTAACTACCAACTTACTCCACTCTCAACCATTCTATTACCACTCTACAACCACTCTACCACCTTACTACCCACTCTACTACCACTCTAGAGCCACTCTACTACTACTCTACTACTACAACCACTCTACAACCCCTCTACCACCACTCTACTACCACGCTACAACAACTCTACCTACCACTCACAAAAACTCTTCGACCACTCGACTACCACTCTTCAACCACTCTACTACCACTTTAACTACCACTCTATAACCACTCTACAACCCTTCTACTACCACTCTCTACCACTACTACTACCAGCTTTATAACTATTATACGAGTGTACTAAACAATCTACTACCTCTGGTACTACCACTCTACTACCACTCTACCATCTACAACCACGTCTACTAGCCATCATACCACTTACTACCACTCAACAACACTCTACTACACTCTACTACCACTCTTACTTACCACTCTCTCACTCTACTACCACCCTACTACCACTGTACTACCACTCTACTACACTCTTACAGCCACTGTACTACCCTTTCTATACCACTCTACTAACCATTCTACAACCACTTACGACACTCTACTACATCTACACACTCTAACGGACCACTCTAAACACTCTACTCCACCACTACTACCACTCTTACAACACTCTTACAACTCACCTACTACCACTCTACTTACCACTCTACTACCACTCTACACCACTCATACTTACCACTCATACTACACCTACTACCACTCTAGAACAATTCTACTACACTCTACTACCACTCTACAACCACTCACTCCACTCTACACCCTCTACTACCACTATTCTACCACTCTACAACCACTCTACTACACTCTACTCCACTCTACAACCACTCTATACCACTCTACTACCACTCTACCATCTACAACCTATCTACTACCACTCTACAACCGAACTCCACGACCACCTACTTACCACTCTACAACACATCACAACACTTACTACCACTTCTACAACCACTCTACTACCACTCTACTACCACTGCACTACCACTCTACCACTCTACTACCACTCGACAACCACTCTACTACCACTCTAAACCCCCCCACTCTTACTACCACCCAAACCACTCTACTACCACTTACAACCACTCTACTACCATTACTACCACTCTAACTACCACTCTACATCCACTCTACTTACCCTCTATACCACTCTATACAACCACTCTACGTACCACTCTACTACACTCTTATACCATCTAACAACAACTCTACTACCACTCTATACCACTCTACAACCACTCTACTACCACTTCAATACCACTCTAAACCATTTCTACTACACTCTTACTACCACTCTCTACATTTTACTACCATCTACTACCACTCATACTACCACTTACACCACTTACTACCACTCTAAACTACCACTCTTAAAACCACTCTACTCCCTCTACTACCACTCTACAAACTACTCTATTATCACTTTACTACCACTCGAAACACTCAACTACCACTCTACTACCACTCTACAACCACTCTTACTACACTCTCTACCAACTCTATACACTTACACCACTCTTACTACCATCCTTATACCCTTCAACACTTATACCACTCTACTACACTCTACTTACCTTCTACACACTCTACTTCCACTCTCTACCACTCTAAACCACTCTACTACCACTCTATTACCACTCTACAATCACTCTTCCACTTTACTACCACTCTACAACCACTCTACTACCACTGCCCTCACCTCCCTCTACTACTACTCTACTACCACACTACAACCACTCTACTACCACTCTACAAACACTCTACTACCACTCTCTACTACCACTCTTATACCACTCTACTACCACTCTACAACCACTCTACTCTAACTCTACAACCACTCTACTACCACTCTACTACCACTCTACCACTCTACTACCACTCTTATACCACTCTACTACTACTACCACTCTACTACCACTCTACGACCACTCTAACAACCACTCTACTACCACTTCTACTATCCACCTACAACCACTCTAGCACCCCTTATTACCACTCTTACACTCTATACCACTCTACTACCACTCGTACTAACCGATTCTCAACACTCTACTACCAATCTACTACCACTCTACAACCACTCTACAACCAACTACTACTCTACTACCACTCTATTACCACTCTACTTCCACTCTACACACACTCAACTACCACTCTACTTACCATCTACACCACCTACTACGCACTCTAGTACCACGTCTACTACCACTCCTAATTACACTTAACTACCACTCTACAACCACATTAACTACCACTCTACTACCACTCTTACAACCCCTACTACCACTTACTACCACTCTAAAGCCACTTACTACCATTCTCAAAACCACTCTACTACCACTCTACTACCACTCTACAACCACTCTACTACCACTTCACTACACTCTGAGCTACCACTCTACTACCACTCTACTTCCACTTACAACCACTCTACTACCACTCTTACACCACTCTACAACCACTCTACTACCACTCTAACACCACTCTACTACCACTCTAAACACTCTACTACCACTCTTCTAACCACTCTCAAACCACTCTACTACCACTCCACTACCACGCTACTCCCATCTCTACCACTCTCACAACCACTACTATACCACTCTACAACCACTTCTACACTCTACTACCCTCTACTACACTCTAGGCCCACTTTACTACTCTGACTACCACTCCTAAACCAGCTCTACAACCTCTCTACACCATTCTACTACCACTCTACACAACTCTGACTACCACTCTAGCAAAAACTCTTCTACAATTCTAACTACCTCTTTCACACATCTGAACCACATATACTACCCTCTACTACCACTCTACAAGACCACTCTACTACCACTGCTACTACCACTTCTACTACACTCTACAACCACTCTTACTACAATCTAACTACCTCGTGTACTTACCACTCTACTACCACTCTACTACCACTCTACAACCACTCTACTACCAAACTACTACTACTCTACTACCACTCAACAACCCCTCTACTACCACTCTCTACCACTCTCTACACCAACTCTACTAAAACTCTACAAAAACCTCTACACTCTACACACTCTCACTACCCTCTACACCACTGTACTACACTCATTACTACCACTCTTACTTTACCACTCTACAACCACTCTCTTACCCTCTACTACCACTCTACACCACTCTATACCACTCTACAACCACTCTACGACCACTCTACTACCCTCTACAACCACTCTACAATCACTCTACTACCACTCTATACCACTCTACTACACTCTACAACACTCTACTACCACTCTTACTACCACTTACTAACCTCTACAACACTCAACTCCCTCTACTCCACTCTCAACCACTCTTACTACCACTCTACTACACTCTCACCACTCTATACCACTCTACAAACACTCGACTACCACTTACTGACCACTCGTACACCACTCTACTACCACTCTAAACCACTTCTCTACCACTCTACTTACTATTCTACTACCACTCTCACCACTCCACTCCCTCTACTACACCTACAACCACTCACAACACTCTACTACCCACTTACAACCACTCTACTGACATCGATCTACCACTTGCTACAAACCACTGTTCAAACTACCGCCTTGACTTACCACTCTACAACACTCTACTAACACTCTAACACCACTCTATACCACCTACTACACTCCACAACCCTCTACTACCACTTCATACAACAAATCTACTACCCTTACTACACTCTACTACCACTCACAACCAACTCTACACCACCTTACTACCACTCGAAACACTCACTACCACGCTACTACCACTCTATACCACTCTACACCACTCTACAACCACTCTATACCACTCTACTACCACCTTACTACCACTCTACTACCACTCTACTACCACTCTACAACCCCTCTACTACCACTTTACTACCACCTCTAACTACATGTCTAATACCATCTACTACCACTCGACTACATTCTACACCACTCTACTACCACTCTACTACCACTCTAAACCACTCTACTCCACTCTACTACCACTCTACAAGCACTCTACTACCACTCTACTACCACTCTCAAAACCATAGCTACCCCTCTACTACCACTCTACAACCACTCTACTACCACTCTACTACCCTCTACTACGACTCTACAACCACTCTAATTACCACTCTACTACCACTCTACAACCCCTTACTACCACTCTACTACCACATTACTACCACTCTACAACCACTCTACGTACCACTCTACTACGCCTCTAAAACCACTCGACTACCACTCTATTACCACTCTACAACTACTCTCTATTACCACTTTACTACCACTCTACAACCACCTCTATCCACTCTAAACGCCAATCTACTACTCTCTACTACCCACTCCAGACCACTCTACTACCACTCTACAACCACTCTACTAACCACTGTACTACAACTCTACAACCACTACTACCACTCTATACCACTCTACAAACCGACTATCTTACTTACCACTCTAACTCTTTACTAACCACATCTACTACCTTCTGTCTACCACTCTACTACCACTCTTACACCACTCCACTACTACTACCACTCTACTACCACTCTATACCACTCAACAACCCTCTACTACCACTCGTATACCACTCTACACCACTCGTACAACAGCTATTACCTCTACTTACACTCCTACTACAACTCTAACTACCATCTCTACACTCGACAACCACTCTACTACCACGTCTACTACCACTCTACAACCACTTTACTACAAACTACTACTACTTCTACTAACCGATCTTTACCACTTACTACCACTCGCAACCCACTCGCAACTCCACTCTATAACCCTCTACAACCACTCTAAGAGCCACTCTACTACCACTCTACTTTACTACCCTACTAACACTTTACTACCACTCTACAACCACTTTCAACTCACTCTACTACCCTCTAAACCACTCCTACTACCTCTCGTACTACCACTTCTACAACCACTCGACTACCACTCTACTACCTCTCTACCACTCTACTACCACTTACAACCACTCTTTACCCTCTACAACCACTCTACTACCACTCTCTACCTCTACTACCACTCTAACCCACTCTACTACTACTCTACTACCATCTAACACCCTCTACAACACGCTGACACCACTCTAACTTTACCATCTACAACAATCTATACCACTTCTACAAAACTCTTCTACAATTTTACTACACTTCGTCAACCACTCTACTGACCCAATCTACTACCACTGCTACTACACTCACAACCACTTACTACCACTCTGACTACACTCTGACTACTCACTCTTACACACTCTACTAACATCAATACCTCTGTACTACCACTCTACTACCACTCTCTCCACTCTCTACAACCACTCTACTACCAATCTACTTACCACTCTACTACCACTCAACAACCACTCTACTACCACTTAACTACCCTTCTACTACCACTCTACTAAACTCTTACAAACACTCTACTTACCACTCTCACTACCACTCTACTACACTCTACACCACTGTACTACCCTCTACTAACCACTCTACTACACCTACAACCACTCTACTACCACCTTACTACCACTCTACTACACTCTACTACCACTCTACAACCACCCTATACCCCACTACTACCACTCTACAACCACTCTACATCACATTATACCACTCCTACTACCACCTACTACCATCTACAAGCCCTCTCTACCACTCACAACCACTCTACACACTTAAACATCAACTACCCTTACTACCACTCTACAACCACTTCACTACCACTCAACCACTCTATTACCACTCTACACCACTCTACAACCACTCTACTACCCTCTACTACCCACTCTACTACCCCCATTACCACTCTACACCACTCTACTTACCACTCTACTACCCCACCTACTACCACTCTATTACCACTCTACACCACTCTACAAACCACCCTAATACCACTCTACTACCACTCTACTACCCACTCTACTACCGCTCTACTACCACCCTACTACCACTCTACTACACTCTACTACCACTTACTAACCCAAACTCTGACCTACCACCCTACTACCACTTTACTACCACCCTACTACCACCCTACCCCCCCCACTACCACTCTACTACCACTTCACTACCACTCTACTACCACTCTCCCACCACTCTACTACCACTCTACATACCACTCTATACCACTCTACTACCACTCTACTACCACTCTACTACTACTTTACTACCACTCTACTACCACTTACATACCACCCTACTACCACTCTACTAAAAACTCTACTACCACCTACTACCACATTACCACCAGCCTACAACACCACACCTTATCTACCACTCTACTACACCTGCTACACCACTCTCTCACTATCTATCTATATACCACCCTAGCTAACCACTCTACTACCAAAAACTCTTACTAACCACCCTACTACCACTCTTACTACCACCCTACTACCACCCTACTACCACTCTACTACCACTCTACTACCACCCTACTACCACTCTACTTCCACTCTTCTACCACTCTACTACCACCCTATTACCACTCTACTTCCACTCTACTACTACTCTACTACCACCCTACTACCACTCTACTACCACTCTACTACCACCCTACTACCACCCTACTACCACTTTACTACCACTCTACTACCACTCTACTACCACTCTACTACCACTCTACTACCACTCTACTACCACTTCTACTACGCTCTACTTACCACTCTACTACCACTTCTATACCATTACGACCACTCTACTACCACTCTACTACTACTTTACTACCACTCTACTACCACTCTACTACCACTCTACTACCACTCTACTACCACTCTACTACCACTCTACTACCACTCTACTACCACCCTACTACCACTCTACTACCACTCTACTACCACCCTACTACCACTCTACCACCACTCTACTACCACTCTACTACCACTCTACTACCGCTCTACTAACACTCTACTACCACCCTACTGCCACTCTACTACCACTCTACTACCACTCTACTACCACTCTAATACCACTCTACTACCACTCTACTAACACTCTGCTACCACTCTACTACCACTCTACTACAACTCTACTACCACTCTACTACCACTCTACTACCACCCTACTACCACTCTACTACCACTCTACTACCACCCTACTACCACTCTACTACCACTCTACTACCACTCTACTACCACTCTACACCCACTCTACTACCACTCTACTACCACTTCACTACCACTCTACTACCACTCTTCTACCTCTCTACTACCACTTTACTACCACTCTACTACCACCCTACTACCACTTTACTACCACTCTACTACCACCCTACTACCACTCTACTACCACTCTACTACCACTCTACTACCACCCTACTACCACTCTACTACCACCCTACTTCCACTCTACTACCAACCTACTACCACTCTACTACCAACCTACTACCACTCTACTACCACCCTACTACCACTCTACTACTACCCTACTACCACTCTACTACCACTATACTACCACCCTACTACCACTCTACTACCACTCTACTACCACTCTACACCCACTCTACTACCACTCTACACCCACTCTACTACCACTCTACTACCACTCTACTACCATTCTACTACCACCTTACTACCACTCTACTACCACCCTACTACCACTTTACTACCACTCTACTTCCACCCTACTACCACCTACTACCACTCTACTACACCTCTACTACCACTCTAGAACAATTTTACTACCCTCTACTACCACTCTACTAACACCTACTAACACTCTACTACCACCCTACTACCTCTCACTACCGCTCTACTAACACTCTACAACCCACCTACTACCAACTCTACTACCACTCTTACTACCGCATCTACTAACACTTACTACCCACCCTACTACCACTTACTACCAACTTCTAACTCAACTCTACCCACTCTCTATACTACCACTCTACTACACTCTACTACCACTCTCTATTACCACCCTACTACCACTCTACTACAACTCTACCACTCTGCTACCACTCTACTACCATTCTACTACCACCTTACTACCCACTCTACTACCACCCTACTACCACTTTACTACCACTCTACTACCACCCTACTACCACTCTACTACCACTCTACTACCACCCTAATACCACTCTACTACCAACCTACTAACACTCTACTACCACTCTACTACCACTCTACTACCACCCTACTACCACTCTACTACCACCCTACTACCACTCTACTATCACCCTACTACTACTCTACTACCACCCTACTGCCACTCTACTACCACTCTACTACCACTCTACTACCACTCTACTACCACCCTACTACCACTCTACTACCACTCTACTACCACGCTCTACTACACTTCGTAACTACCACTCTACTAATACCCTACTACCACTCTACTACCACTCTACTACCACTCTACTACCACTCTACTACCACTTTACTACCACTCTACTACCACTCTACTACCACTCTACTACCACTCTACTACCACCCTACTACCACTCTACTACCACCCTACTACCACTCTACTACCACTCTACTACCACTCTACTGCTACCCTACTACCACTCTACTACCACTCTACTACCACTCTACTACCACTCTACTACCACTCTACTACCATTCTACTACCACCTTACTACCACTCTACTACCACCCTACTACCACTTTACTACCACTCTACTACCACCCTACTACCACTCTACTACCACTCTACTTCCATTCTACTACCAACCTACTACCACTCTACTACCACTCTACTACCACCCTACTACCACTCTACTACCACCCTACTACCTCTCTACTACCGCTCTACTAACACTCTACAACCACTCTACTACCACTCTACTACCACTCTACTACCGCTCTACTAACACTCTACTACCACTCTACTACCACTCTACTACCACTCTACTACCACCCTACTACCACTCTACTACCACTGTACTACCACCCTACTACCACTCTACTACCACCCTACTACCACTCAACTATCACTCTACTACCACCCTACTACCACTCTACTACCACTCTACTACCACTCTACTACCACTCTTCTACCACTCTACTACCACCCTATTACCACTCTACTTCCACTCTACTACTACTCTACTACCACCCTACTACCACTCTACTACCACTCTACTACCACCCTACTACCACCCTACTACCACTTTACTACCACTCTACTACCACTCTACTACCACTCTACTACCGCTCTACTACCACTCTACTACCACTCTACTACCACTCTACCACCACCCTACTACTACTCTACTACCACTCCACTACCACCCAACTACCGCTCTACTACCACTCTACAACCACTCTACTACCACTCTACTACCACTCTACTACCACTCTACTACCACCCTACTACCACTCTACTACCACCCTACTACCACTCTACTACCACTCTACTACCACTCTACTACCACTCTACTACCACCCTACACCCACTCTACTACCACTCTACTACCACCCTACTACCACTCTACTAAAACCCTACTACCACTCTACTACCACTCTACTACCACTCTACTACCACTCTACTAAAACCCTACTAAAACTCTACTACCACTCTACTACCACTCTACTACCACCCTACTACCACTCTATACCCCATACTACCACTGTACTACCACCCTACTACCACTCTACTACCACTCTACTTACCACTCTACTACCACTCTACTTACACTCTACCACCACCCCTACTACCACTACTACCACTCTACTACCACTCTACTACCACTCTACTACCACTCTACTACCACTCTACTACCGCACTCTACTAACACTCTACTACCACTCTACTACCACTCTACTACAACTCTACTACCACTCTACTACCACTCTACTACCACTCTACTACCACTCTACTACCACCCTACTACCACTCTACTACCATTCTGCTAACACCCTACTACTACACTACAACATTACACAAAATAAAACACTAAAGCACACCACACCATACCACCAGCACAAACCTTACGCACCGACAAAACACCCACACACTAAACACTACTCACAAAACTACACACAACACCCAACCTACTTCTACTACCACCTACTACTACTGCTACTCCACAACAACACAAACACTCCACTCCCCCTCCACCACTACCACTCTACTACCACTCTACTACCACCCTACTACCACTCTACTACCACTCTACTACCACCCTACTACCACTCTACTACCACTCTACTAACACTTTACTACCACTCAACTACCACTCTACTACCACTCTACTACCACTCTACTACCACTCTACTACCACCCTACTACCACTCTATACCCACTATACTACCACTATACTACCACACACAACACCCAACCTACTTCTACTACCACCTACTACCACTATACTACCACCCTACTACCACTCTATTACCACCCTACTACCACTCTACTACCACCTACACCACTCTAACACCACTCTTACCACTCTACTACACCTTACTACCACTCTCCTCACCACCCTACTACCACCCTGACTACCACTCTACTACCCCACTCTACTACCCACCTACACCACTCTACTACAACCCTACTTCCACTCTACTACCAACCTACTAACACTCTACTACCACTCTACTACCAACCTACTACCACCCTATTACCACTCTACTTCCACTCTACTACCATCTACTACCACCTACTACCACCCTACTACCACCCTTCTACACTCTAGCTACCAGCTTCTTACTACACTCTTACTACCACCCACTTACCACTCTACACCACCCTAACTTACCAACTCTACTTACCCCCACTTCCACTACCACCCAAAACTACCGCTTTTTCTTTACTAAAAACCCCAACTCTTAACCAAACCCCACCCTCTACTTACCACTTCTACTACCCCCCACTACTATACCCTACTACCACTCTACTACCACTCTACTACACTCTATTACCAACCCTACTACCCTCTATCTCTCTC
>JABUQX010110812.1:0-25621 GCA_015478945.1 Trachelipus rathkii | reverse complement strand
TTAAGATTCAAGATATTAGGGTTTGATACAGATGCTATAAATTGGCTTCTCTGCAAAAAAAAAATTCATACCCCCGCAAGGAATTCCCTCCGGTCAGGGCTTTCTCTCGCTCCGACCATCGGGTTCTCGGGTGAGGCTCCGGATCCGAACTAAGCAGTCCGTCTTTGTTTTGTTATTGTTACTATTTTTGGAGTGATGATGGAAAAATTGTTTAGTAGGTCTTATTGACACAATATATTTTTAACCTAAAAAACAAATAATTTCCTGAAAAAAAAAAATCCATTTACCGATGAGACTCCGGCTCCGCCTCCGACGTCGGCTTCGGCTTCTGGAATCCCGACTTAAGGGTTTCATATGTACTATTTCAAGAATTGTTTTCAAGCACGTGTCTTCTTCCTTTAAATTTTTCCCCTTAAAAATATTTCTTTTGAAAAAAAATTCATACCCAGGATCCGGAGCCGGATCCGACTTCGACTTCGATTTCGGCTCCGGATCCGACTAAGGTTTCTGCACTATTTGAAAATGCTTAGTACATCATCTTTTCATGATAAAATTTTTAACCTAAAAAAAAATATTATTTCGAAAAAATTCAATACCCAGGATCCGGCCTAACAGGATCCCGGCTAAGTGATCCGGCTCTAAGCGATCTGACTTCGGCTTCGGCTTCGTGCTCCGGACCAACTAAGGTTCTGCACTTATTTGAAAAATTGTTCTGCACGTCTTCTGACAATAAATTTTTTCACCAAAAATATTTTTTCCCGAAAAAAATTCATACCCCAGCGATTAGGCTGTCCGGCTCCCCGGCTCCCCGAATCCGACTAATGTTTTTCTAAACTATTTGAAAATTGTTCAGCACGCTATTTCTTCTATTAAATTTTTCACCTAAAAAAATTATTTCTTTGAAAAAAATTCATACCCTGTATCCGGATCCGGCGGGATCGATCCGGCTCGACTTTCGACTCGACTTCAGGCTCCGCTTGGATCCGACTAAGGTTTCTGCACTATTTGAAAATTGTCAGCACACCTTCTCCTGGCAATAAATTTTTTTTACGTAAAAAAAAATATCTTTTTTTTTTTTCGAAACAAAAAAATTCAAAATTTACCTGCAAGATCCGGCTCCATATCCGACTTTCGGCTTCGGCTCCGAGATCCCGCATTAACTGTATCTACCACTATTTTGGGAAAAATTGTTCTAGCAACCTTTTCTGGCAAATATTAAATTTTCTCCTAAAAAAAATTTTCTGTAAGGAAAGATATTTAAACCCAGCGATCCGGTATCCGATCCGACTAAAGTTCTTGCACTATTTGGGGGATAACTTGTGCAGTACTTCCTCTTCTGGCAATTAAAAAACTTGTTACACGTTAAAAAAAAAAAAATTTTTTTGAAAAAATTTGTATCAAACTCCGTCTCCGGCTCTGACTCCGGTTCCACTCCGACGTCGGCTTGGCTCTCACCGGATCCGACTAAGGTTACTGTACTATTTGGAAATTATTCCAGCACGTCTTCTTCCATTAAATTTTTCAGCCTAAATATATTTCTTGAAAAAAAAAATACATACCAAGATCCTGGATCCGGGATCGGCTCCGACTTCGACTTTCGGCTCCAGATCCGACTTAAGGTTCTGCACTATTTGAAAAATTTTTAAGCACGTCTCCTGGCAATAAGATTTTTTACCTAAAAAAAATATTTTTCGAAAAAAATGATATTATACCCAGGATCCGACTTCGGCCTCCGGATTCCGGACCAATGTGCTACACTATTTGAAAAAATTGTTCGGCACGTCTTCTTGACCAAAATAATTTTTCACTAAAAAATATTTTCCGAAAAAAAATTCAAAAGCAGGATCCGGCTCCCGGATCTGGCTCCGGATTCGACTTCGTCTCGGATCTCCGACTAATGTTTCTAAACTATTTGAACATTGTTCAGCACGTCTTCTTGAAATAAAATTTTTCACCTCAAAAAGATATTTTCTGACAGATAAGAAAATTACTACCCAGGATCCGGGATCCAGATCCGGCTCCGACTCCGACTTCAGCTTCGGCTCCGGATCCGACAAAGGTTTCTGCACTATTTGAAAATTGTGTCGGCAAGTCTTCTGCATAAATTTTATTCACAAAAAAATATTTCCCGAAAAAAAATTTCATACCCAGGCTCCATAACCAGGATAAGGCTCCGGATACGACTTCCGGCTTCAGCTTCCGGCTCCGGATCCGACTAATGTTTCTACACTATTTGAACATTGCTCAAGCACGTCTTCTTGAAATAATTTTTCACCTAAAAAAAAATATTTTCTGAAGAAAAATTCATTACCAGGATCCGGATCCCCGGATCCGGCTCTGACTTCGGCTTCGGCTCCGGATCCGGCTAAGGTTTCTGCACTATTTGAAAATTGTTCGGCACAGTAGTAGCAAGGGCAAACTGGAGAACGAACTTTGGAATTCCAGGGTGCCGCCTTTTGGCACCCCTTCGGAGAAGGGGTGCGCCAGACGGTTGCGTAACAACCGTCGTACGTGTCCCCCTAGTTTTTAGCCCCCCCTATTGGGACCCCCTTTAGGTGGGCTACGTAGCCAATCTTTGATTGTTTGACCTGATATGGCCTTGGATACCGTATCAAGGTCTGAAATTGACCATTCTTAAAGGTCTGTGAGGGATTAAGTGGTCATAAATTGAACTCATGCAGGTACCTGCCGCCCTACCTTGGGTAGGTAACTATCCTAACATGAGGTCATGTAGGTACCTGTCCTGTATGGACCTGTCCTAACTTATTTCCATCCACACTCACACCTACCCCTACACACACACACACACACACACACACACACACACACACACACACTAAACACAAGGCTACGTATACACACACACACGCACACCCGCTAGGCTACTTATATACACACACACACACCCTACACCTAGCCTATACCTAGCCTACGCCTACACCTAGCCTACACCTAGCCTACGCCTAGCCTGCACCTAGCCTACACCTACACCTACACCTAGCCTTCACCTAGCCTACACCTACACCTAGCCTACACCTACACCAACACACACACACACCCACACACACACACACACTCGATATTTTGATGCCTCCACATACACCCACCCATAGACACTTACACCCACCCATAGACACTTACACCCACCCATAGACACTTACACTCATAGACACTTACACTCCCCATATACACTTACACACATACACACGCACACACACACACACACACACTCGATATTTTGAGGCCTGACCTTTAATGTCTCAGCTTTGATGCCTCAAATTTGATGCCTCAGCTTGTGAAGTATCTTTGAATGGCCTCATCTTCAGGAATATTATCACACCTACGCCTTTATGCCTCAGCTTTGATGCGCTCAGCTTTGATGGCCTCAGCTTTGATGACCCATCTTTGATGCCTTCATCTTTGTTTGGCCTCAACTTTGGATGGCTAAAACTTTGAATGACTCAACTTGTGGGTGACTCAAATTGGCATGACGTCATCTTGGGCGGTTCATCTTTGACGGTTCAACTTTGATGCCTCAGCTTTTGATGACTCAACTTTGATGACGTCATCTTTGGCGGTTCATCTTTGATGTGGTATCTTTTGATGATTAATGGCACCTATATTGATGGTGTCAGCTTTGACGTTCAACTTTGATGGTTCCCAATCACCATAAAGAGTATCTGGGGGTGTTCTATTAGTGTTCTTTTAAGTATTCTATGAGTGCCAGGTGAGTCCAGTGAGTGCCAATGAGTGGCGCCAAGGTGAATGCCACATAGTGCCAAGTGATGCCAAGTTGAGTGCACATAGTGTAAAAAAGTGAGTGCCCACATAGTGCCAAACTGAGTGGCACTTTTTTCAAGCCTTTTTTATTAGCCTCCCCCTCAGCCTAGAATAGCCCTAATATGGGTGTTACCCCTAGGTTATAAGGAACGAGAATCATTGGTGATTATTATAAGTTGCTAGGAATGCTTCCTAATATGAGTATTATTTTCTAGCACTTCTAGCATGACAGAATATATATCTAAAGAGTTCACATTTGAGGCAGTGAACGCAAACGTTTCCGTGTCCGCGTCCGCAGGTGACTCCCACCGTAAACGCCGCCGCGTGCGCCCGCATGCGCAAATATTTCCGCGTAACCGCCGCCGCGTGGCGCCCGCAGGCACAATATTTCCGAACAACCGCCCACCGCGTTCGCCCGCAGGCGCCAATATTACTGCCCGCGAACGATATATATCAATGTAAACTATTCTCAAAGAAATTATCTTTTCAAAAATACTATGAGTTCATTCATTTTTACTCATACTTAAACATATTTATAAAAACCATATACTTTACAGACCTTAAAGGAAGTAAAAACAGTAAATCAATAACCGCTGTTTGCCTAGCAACAAAGGGATTAGTAGGCTTTTGTTTTACTGCTTTACTGCTTACTGCTTTAACTTCATATATTTATTAACATTATTGGTCATACATTACATACCTTAAATCAGTTAATCAGTAAATCATAGCGCATTGGCCTAGCAACAAAGGGATTAGTAGGCTTTTGTTTACTGCCTTTACTGCTTTACTGCGTTAACTCATATATTTAACATTATGTCATACATTACATACCTGTAAAGCAGTAAAACAGTAAATCAATAACGCTGTTGCCAAGCAAAAAGGGGATTAGTAGGCTTTTGTTTTACTGCTTTACTGCTTTAAACTCATATATTTATTTAACATTATGTTTTCTTTTATATGTTTTCATTGATTCTTTAATACTTTTTATTTATTATTAATTTTTATATTTATTTTTTATATTTATTTCTATTTTTTTGTTTTAATTTTTTTTATTTTAAAAATTTGAATGGTAAGCAGAAACACACGCCGTGTTGTCTATATATTAATCATTTTATTTTTACCTTCCTGGTTTTTTATTTTTTATTAAACATTAGTACTTTACAGACCTTAAAAACAGTGTAAAACATTTAAATCAATTAACTGAGCTGGACATGCAACAGGGGATTAGTGTAGGGGATTAAAGTATTTACTGCTTTACTGCCTACTGCGTATTATGCTTATACCTCTTGTTAATTATTCTCATTATACATTATTTCACTTGAACGAGTCATGGCATGTGAAAAAATTTTACGTCCGAATTCTTGTGACAGTTTGGTGTAGCAGGGTCCGACAGGATGTGGGTAAAACTTTTTTAGTATTAAAATTTTAAGAAAATTGAGAGGAATTTTGAGCAGTATACCGTAAAAATTAATATGTTGCTATAAATGGATTTTATCATACTGAAAATTTAGAGATAAAAGGATGCTATTCAATTTCATGAAAGCATATATGATATTAGATCATTGGACATATACCCATGGTCATAAAATTATGTATTAGATTGATTTAATGCACAAGTTGAATTTGGAAATAGCAAAAGCGTCACAGTTCATTCTCTACCCACCTCTAATATCTCGGATGTTTTCATAACACAGAATTTATTTCATCAAAGCAGCATCATGCGAAGTGTTTCTTTAAACACACAGTAATTACTGTTGTTTGGCCAGAGAAGAGAACATGAGTCAAATTAATGTAATTAAGCAGATTCAAATGTTATTCCCCTTCCAAAGGAAAGAGTTTCTTAAAAGGATATATAAAAGAGAGTACTTACGACCCCTCACGGTTATTTGAATAAATGTGTGAACTTCACCCCAAAAAAACACGCTACAGAGTTGTGCTCGCGTACCCAACATTCTCCCTATGAGATAGAAAACTGAGTTTACATACTCTGAATAATGAGTGGCTACTAGTTGCAATAGTATTTACCTCTTATAGAAAAAATTCTTTGAAAAGCTAAAACCATTCTGAAAAAACGTAAACATAGAATTAGAAAAAATAAAGAGAATGAAGAAATAGTTACAATGTGTATGTAAAGTCTGTTTAATCTTACAAAAGGAAATACCTTTAAACAGGAACCTCAGAGAGGAACGGTAGAAAGCGTGTGCCGATCGTGGTATTAGAAACATCATTAAAAAAAACTCTCCCGTAACATTCATAAAAAACTTGAAGAATAAGAAAAAGAAGTTACTATATACAAGAGAGGAAGGAAGAAGGCGGATATTCACTGCCATTATCTACTTCTCCTGTAATACATATAGCTCCTACAATGAATGTGAAGAAGTTTGCATATATACGATCTTATATAATGAGTATGAGAAAGAATGAAGTTTAAAGATTACTCAGCAGCTCTGTACAGGAATTCAGTTGACCTCAAGATTCATCAGTCATCGGAATGGCCATATCTTACGAGGGACATGACCAGTTATAGACCCGCACACTTTGCAATGGAACCACGAACACCAAGTTTCATCTCACCGCCCAAATATATTGCAGATATTACCACACAAGTGCATTGAACATTACAAACCTCTTGTTCATAATCAGACAAACAACAGGACCAGAGAATCCTTAAGATGAATTGACTCAATTATCTTGTTCAGCAACCTCGGTACCTCATATGCTTATAACGATCCTAAAGTTTAGTCAGATTAACGAAATACGGAAAGAGTGTACAGGATATAAATTCAGACATTAAACATCCATGAGAGAAACGCATCTATATACCAAGATGCCATACAAAAATTGATAGGTCTTAGAGACTTGCATCTACATCCATCACTACGTAACCCGCTAACCGATGATGATGTAGATATACCCAATGAAGTAAAATGAAGTGAAAAATGAAGAAAATTTAAAAAATAAACATATAGAGGAGAGCTTACCTATTAGACTGCGTAGATCAGGAATAGCTTATATAATATTTTAAAAGATCAGATTATCTTTAATGAACTCGGTCAAATCATTATTTTATGTATGAAAATAGTTAAAGCGTTCCAATATTGTGGATATTGATAGATGATCTCTCAAACCGTAACTGGAAGAAGGTCCGTAAAAGCTAGGAATGAGATCAAACAAGGAGAACTTCAGACTATAATTTTCCCAGAACTTTAATCTAAAATACAGACGCGACTTAGCAGACTTAGATAATATCCCATGACACCAAGATCCTGATTTCAAGTTCCCTTTCAGGCACTTCTTACGCTTTCAGAAAATTTAAACGTGTTAATATGAGAAAGATAAGAAAAACACTTAAATAAAAGCCTAGTGGATTAAATCGTAATTACTGTTATTATCAGGGTATAAGTATATTAATATAAATATTAGATATATATTATATATAATATAGATTATATATATATGATATATAATATATAGTATATAGATATAGTATATATATAAGTAATATAGTAGGTAATTAGATATATTATATAGTGTATAGTATATATATATATTCGTAGTATAGATGTATAGATATGTAGTGGGATAAGTAGCGAGAATATTTAATATAAATAGTGAGGAGGTATATAATATGAGTATATAGCTTTATATTATAGAGGGTTACTTATATATATATATATGAGTAAGACCGGTATGTACCATATATATTATATATTATAGTGAATAATATATTAGAGTATATAAGTAGTAATATATATATATATATAATATATATATATATAATAATATATAGGGATAGGCCAGTATAATGATATATATTAGTGGATATATATATATATATATATATTAGTTATATAGTGAGTATATATATATATTATATAATATATATATAGTATATAGGTATATAGATATATATATAAATATAGGTATTATATTATATATATATTATAGGTAGTAAGTGCTAATACTTAGTTTGTTATAATATTATAAACTATAAGGTATATATAGGTATTTATAATATATAGTATATAATTATATATATAATATATATATGATATAGAGTTATAATATATATTTAATATATTATAAGATATATTATATAGTTATATATATTATATATAAATATAATATAATAAGTAATGGTATATTATATTGTATATATATATAATATAGTATATATATATATAATATATATATATATATATAATATATATTATATATATATATAATATAATATATATAAAAATATATATAATATATAGTATATATATTATAATAATTTATAAAAGATAATAAAGATATGTATATATATGATATTTAGCTGCATAAACCTGTGTTAATATTATTAATTTACCTGTTAAATAAATATATATAAAAATAATATGTATAAAACCTTTTTCTATCATGTCCCTTCGGATTTTATATACGTTTTAATAGTTTACAGATATATATATATATATTAACGCTTTAACATAGGGTACAGTAGTCAACATGGAGGCGAAGGAGGTGGTCGATAAGTATTACTTCGTAATCATGAGGAACCAAATATAATTTGGAGGGGTGTTTGGCACTAAGTGTGCCTGAAAGTTTCCTGAATAGTTAGAGAAAAAAGAAATTAAAAAAAATTGGAGAGTGTAGAAGAGCATTACATCACGTGTAAAGGCTATAAGAAAAAAATCTTCACTACGCACGGAGAAACCATATTAGATTCACACAGGGTTCGATAGTAGAATGATGCAGAATAGATTGGTAACTGGAAAATGATTTAAATATAGTTTTGAGTTGTAATGAAAGTGATTTCGAATAACATATCTTTGTGTGACTTATAATGATCGTATATATCGGTCTAGGATACTTATGTTAACAGCCATTAAAAGAATAAAAGAAATACCGGAAGAAGACTGTGTGTGTGATGCAGTGAGAGAAAAATATAGAAACGGGATGTAGGGTGGCCTAAAATGTTCTGGTCAGATGGAGGTGGTGAGCTCTTAGGTAACTAGTTTCAAGAATTAATCAAAAGAGTAAATATGATATTATGGTAATTACTTAATTTTACATTCTCAGTATAAATAAAGGCAGCTATAGTTGATAAAGTAGTCCAGCGCACGATTAAAGGTAGCGTATGGCGATATGTATATTTACTAAAATGCCAAATACCTTTAAATATATTAGAAATATGTACTGGACCGAATCTAGCTTTTAATTTTCTGTTTATAAACAGATCTTACCATATAGAAAACTTATAAAGACAATTATCACCCAGTATTAGAAATTTAAAGCATTGATAAGGCCTTGATATACACAGGGTTATAAAAAAGTAAAGAAAAATTATAAGATAATCAGGGTATAAGAAGTTCGATGATATTAAAGAGGTATCGTCGAATAGAATGATAGGTTAGAAAAGTATACGATAGCGTATGGACGTACAAGAAGTTTTTAAAGTTGTAATATACGTAGACTCCCCCTGATAGCTTTTAAAATGTATATACCTGGAAGATTTAGATGGAGAAAGATTAAAAGGTGGAGTTGATAAAACAAGAAAATACCAGGAAGTACAGATTTAATCCTAAAAAGTAACGGGTGATATAAAGAAATAGAAAAAAATTATAATAGATACAAAAGGCCGTGGCCAGCTCTAAAACATTATTTGCGTGAAATGAGGGGGTGTGGGATAAACCCGGCGAGTTTAAGTACTTATAATAAAAAGCAAGTGAATATAAGAACATAATCATTTGCGAAATTTAATAACCAGAGAGTGAGAGTCATCTTCATTAACTGCCGTCTTCCAGCTCTTTGAGATTAACATATCCTATAATAAAACTCTCGGATTTTACAACGGTGTTAATAATCCTTTACAGCTTGAAAGAGAGGTACACGAAGTAGGGTTTATGTGAAATGATATTAAATACAGGACATAGAAAATTATACCTATCACAGTAATCTATTCTGGATTGGTAGGTGTACAGAAGTGTAGAATGTGTTGAGACTATATTACAAGTGGGACGAACTTAAATTGAAAATGAGATACTATCAATTGGTACAAAAAGCTAGAATGCGACGTTACAATTGGATTAACAAAAGAATACTTCTGTAAGTAATTGTTCTGCGGAGGGCAATTAATTTAAATCCTTACCTGAACTATTTTAGTATTTAAAAGATCTCTTTGATATGAGTATTATGTGTAAGGATTTGGTATACAAAACTGATATGCGTACCTAGGATATAGTAATAATATCTTTAAGATCAAAATTAGGTATAAACCTGCGAGACCGTGATATGTTTAATTTCTCAGACGGATCATCAATAGCAACGTAAACATATACCGTAAACGTGTGGTGAAAGTTGGATATATACTTCATGATATCCCTACTGTATGTTGAACTCGGGTTATACTATCTGGTGACAGAAATTAAACCCCAATTGATTCAGGCATTGAACAAAACGACGAGTAAGAGTACATGAGTACAATGCATTAGTGAAGATGATTATACATGTACCTCCATCCGAGTTATATGCTTAACACCATCCAGGGATGGGAGCTTAGTATATACAAAATATAATGACCATCAATATGTAGGTAATACTAAAAGCTCCTTTGTTAAGAGTAGTATATTTTCCCAAAGAGAGTTAAAGTGATAACATTCCCTAATGTGCATTATCTACCTATGAATAGATCAAATTTTTGACGTTACGCTTACATATAAAAGATGTAGAAGAATCCTTTCCCCTTTATACCCATACGGAGCATCTGTTGTGCAAGTTGTCTATTCAGACAAAGAAACAGTTGCAGTTAATTACAGCATAATGGATTAAATATAAGAGGTGTAGATCAGATTAATATTTTTTCATTCATTAACATACTCTAACAGTGTTAAAGATAGTATTATATAAGAATAGACGTATCCTTGTTTAAATAATGAAGATGAAAGGTGTTCAAGAGGATCAAATAATGCAGGAGGGGGTTATTGCGTCTGGGGAATGGATTTTTGCCAGTTTATTAGAGAGAGTGCAAGCTGCTACTCGAGGAGAGGTGGGAAATTATATAGGTAAGAAAAAAGCTTATTAAGAAACAGGTTTTGACATTACTATCAAGATTATTGCGCGGAGAAATCCTCGATGCATCATTAAAAGACGTAGCGCCGATAGTTTCAGATGAGGATGATTGGAGTGTGATGTAAATAAGCGTAAAAATAAGACGCTAAAAGGATCAGAGTCGAGGGTCAAGTGATAGATTACAGGAAAAGATTTCATAAGAAAAAGCCTAATGTGAAAAAAAAAAACTCTAAGAAAAAAAAAAAATGATGTATCGCTATTAATTACTAACTGTAACTTTTATTTTCAACTTGTTATATTACTGATATAAGTAATGTTTTCTTAATGAAAAATGTTCATTATTACGACCAGAACTCCGACATTAACAAAGATGCATTCCTCAGTTCCTTCTAGTCGGCTAGAGATTGTTGTAAGAGTGAATTGTTATGCTCTTCTCCTGAACCCTAGCAACAGATTAGCGTAAGCGACTCCAACTCTATCAGTATTAATCCTATGCATTCAATTAGCCAATAACAGATGTTCCTAACTAGAGGGTTCAATATTTCCAGACCACTTCTGGGAATCAATAATACCTAGATCCATCTGAATGTATTTTAATATATGTAAAAGTACGAGAATTGACAAAAACCTGTATGAGATAGAGATCCTTCCTTCGCGCGTGAAGACCATATAGTATAGTACGAATCAAATTTGCGCGATATACAGCTTCACTCAGGTTGAAAGGTCTATCTTAACGGAACTTACTAGGTTGCGGTCAGCGGCTAATGATCGCATAGATATAGAAGCGTTAGTATAGAGCATTTGGTTAAATTTGTTAAACAAGAGTCTGCCATCGTCCAGATCATGGGGGTGTAGTTTCAAAGATGAGGCGTGGGCACATATAAGATAAAACAGCTAAAGTGCGAGTAGTAATACTGATAGAATTTTAATACGGTCTGAGGTTACTAATGGCGAATCGTTCTACTCAAGAAGACTCATTCTACCATTCGTATGTACTAAATCTTTAACCAGATCAACTCTTAAATTTGCTCTTAAAATAAAAAGTTAACCTACTGCTACAGCTGTATGTCCAGAACCTGTTTTCAAACTGTTAGTGGCTTATCTCTATGTTAGAAAAAAAAGTGAAAATATCACCACAGCGTCCATTTGGGAATTGAAAAGTCGCTTTTGGATACTACAGCTAAATTATCCTAGTTTAGGAGTGAAACCAATATTTAATTTCACTCAAGGATTTTCGAGTATCAATATCCCTAACAATGTGAACGGAAAATTGTACACAGAAAGTAGTATAATATAGGATTGTGGAACATGATGCGTCTACTCAGGAGGGCAAAATAATATAAAAATTCAACCCTATAAATTCACACCTATTTGGCCTTTAGGGGTATTAGTTTACATTGTGAAATGATTACCTCAACGGGACCGTGATTATGCAAATGTTTATAACAACGAGAAGCCGCATCTCTCGGTGTACTCGTCGTTTTTAACGTACTTAAACCAATAACTGATTATCATGTATATGATAGTGGACAGGTTTTAAATCTGAGAATACGCATAAGAATAGTAATTTATATGCCTATATGATCTTACTGCAGATCTTTCAGCTTGTAACGGCCTATCATATAAACATTTTTGAGAAAGGATACATTAGGTATTAATGTCTCTCTTTTGGTGTCAAGTTCTTACAATCACCCATAACTTGTATGTGGTTTCCTATCTTGAACATCCTCAGGCTCATTGAAAATTGGACAGTGATACTCAACGTGCTTTTGAATTATTAAAGATGAGAATGAAGAGGAAATTAAATTAATCGGAGTTGTTAAAAATGAACCTCGATTTTTAGGGGAGTTCGCTATTAATGAAGTAGGATATGTAAAGCTGGAGAAGGACACCTGTCTTCGTATCCTCAATATCATCACTCTTGTCACATCAACCTCACTAGAGGTCATTGATTTCCGATTTATAGAGCCAAAACGATCTGTTTCACAGAATGGATTCGTTGCAACTTAAAATTTATATTGGAATGATCAGGTACAATCCATCTTATTTTTTTAAAATATTAATAAGGTTGCTACTTAAATAAAATATGTCTTACCCAATTCAAGCATTATTCTCTAATTTATTGTGGAGTCTATGGTATTGTCATATTCCTATTTTGCTTTTTGAAATAATGTCTTCCGCAATAAACTTGAAAAAATATATTTGATGCTTAAAATTTGTATGTCAATGATTTTTATATAGTTTCTAATTAAGTAATAAATGCTTTAAAATGAAAAACGCAATTTTACTACCCTAAAACTCATATATATATATGAGGTATTTTCTTTAAATATAAGATATTTAATATATATATAATAATTATATTATATATATAATATATAATATATAATATAGTAGTAATGATATTATAATAATAAAGATAGTTTATATATAAAGTAGTAAATTAGTATATGGATATATATATATAATATTGTATATATGTATGTATATAATCATATATATATATATTAGTATATATATATATATATTATTAATATATTATATATATATATATATATATATATATGTTACATATATTATATATATAAAATGTTTTGAATAAAATTTCGTACCAGGTTTTAGTAAGAAATGAGAAAATGATGACTTGCAACTTTTCACAACATCTTACCTCTTTCTGTTCATTACAATTTTTTTAAAATAAAAAGTATTAAACAATAAAATAGAAAATGAAATATAATAATAAATAATATTATTAAAACTAATATTAAAATTAAATAGCTATAAATTAAAAATAAAGATAATATAAAAAGAAAACATAATGTTAATTAAATATATGAATTTTTAAAAAAAAAAAAAAAAAAACAGATAAAGAGAGAGAGAAAAGCAGTTAAAAACAAAAGCATACAATTCCTGTGGCTTAGGTCAACAGCGTTATTAGATTTTACTGTTTACTGCTTATAAGGTATGTAAGTGATGACAATAATGTTAATAAAAATATATGAGTTAAAGCAGTAAAGCAGATAAAAGCAGGTAAAAACAAAGGCCTACTAATCCCTTTGTTGCTAAGGCAACAGCGTATATTGATTTACCTGTTTCTACTGCTTTGAAGCGTTATTGTAATGTATGACATAATGTTAATAAATGTATATGAGTTTAAAGTAGTAAGCAAAGTTTAAAGCAGAATAAACCCAAAGCCTCTAATCCCTTTGTTTGCTAGCAACAACGTTATTGATTAATTGTTTTACTGCTTTAAGGTCTGTGAAGTATATGTTTTTTAATAAAAAATGTTTAAGTAATGCAGATAAAATGAATGACTCATAGTATATTGAAAAGAAATTCTTTTGAATAGTTTACATTGATACTATAATTAGCGTTCGGGCAGTAATATTGCGCCTGCGGGACACGCGGCGCGGGTTACGCGGGAAATATTGCAGCCTGCGGGCAGCACGCAGCGGCGGTTACGCGGAGGGTCACCTGCGGACGCGGACACGGAAACGTTTTGCGTTCACTGCAAAATGTCTGTAACTTCTTTAGATATATATTCTGTCTGGCTAGAAGTGCTAGAAAAATGCTAACTCATATAGAAGCATCCTAGCAACTTATAATATAACCAATCCGATTCTCATACCTTATAACCTAGGGGTAGACACCCAATATTAGGGCTATTCTAGGCTGAGGGGAGGCTAGAAAAGGCTTGAAAAATGGCACTCAGTTGGGCCACTATGTGCCACTCACTTAGGCTACTATGTGGCACTCAGTTGCCACTATGTGGCACTCACTTGGCACCCATTGGCACTATGCGGCACTCATTGGCACTCACCTGGCACTCACCTGGCTCTCATAGAATACTCATAGAACACTAATAGAACACCCCTGGATACTTCTAACGGTGATTGGGAACCATCAAAGTTGAACCGTCAAAGCTGAACCCACAATAATGCTGAGTCATCAAGATGGGTACCAAGATGAAACGCCAAAGATGACGTCATCAAAGTTGAGTCATTCAAAGTTGAGTCATCAAAGTTTGAGCCATCAAAGTTGGGCCAACAAAGATGAGCATCAAAAGATGGGTCATCAAAGCTGAGGCATCAAAGTTGAGGCATCAAAGCTGAGGCATCAAAGTTGAGCCATCAAAGTGTGAGCCAACAAAGATGAGGCATTTTAAAGATGAGTCATCAAAGCTTGAGCATCAAAGTTGAGGTATCCAAACTGAGGCAGTCAAGCTCAGGCCTCAAAATACGAGTGTGTGGTGGTGTGCGTGTGTATGTGTTGAAGAGTATATGGTGAGTGTCTATGATGAGTGTTAAGTGTCGGTATGGGGTGAGTGTAATTGTCTTACGGGTGGCGGTGTAAGTTGTCTATGCGTGCGGTGATGTGGAAGCATCAAAATATCGATGTGTGTGTGTGTTGGTGTAGGTGTAGGCTAGGTGTAGGTGTAGGCGTAGGTGAAGGCTAGGGTAGGCTACGGTGCAGGCAGGCGGTAGGGCTTTAGGTGTAGTGTAGGCTAGGGGTAGGCGATATGCTAGGTATAGGCTAGGTTGTAGGCGCGTTGTGCGTGTGTTTGTGTGTATAAGTAGCCTAGCGGGGGTGTGTGTGTGTGTGTGTGTGTGTGTGTGTGTGTGTATACGTAGCCGTGTGTGTGTGTAGGGGTAGGTGTGAGTGTGGATGGAAATAAGTTAGTACAGGTCCATAAAGGACAGGTACCTACATGGACCTCATGTTTAGGATAGTTTACCCTACCCACGGTAGGGCAGAGGTAACCTGCATGAGTTCAATTTATGACCACTTAATCCCTCACAGACCTTTAAGAATGGTCAATTTCAGACCTTGATACGGTATCAAGGCCGAAATATCAAGGTCAAAACATCAAAAGATTGGGCTACGCCCCTAAAGGGGGTCAAAGGGGGCTAAAACTAGGGGTGAGGCACGTACGACGGTTGCTACGCAACCGTCTGGCGCACTCCTTCTCCGAAGGCTGGTGCCAAAAGGCGGCACTCTGGAAGGCCAAAGTTCGTTCTCCAGTTTGCCCTTGCTACTACTCAGCACGTCTTCTGACAATAAATTTTTCACCAAAAAAATATTTCCCGAAAAAAATTCATACCCAGGATCTGGCTCCGGCTCCGGCTCCGGATCCGGTTATGACTCTGCTTCTGCTCAGGGATCCGACTAATGGTTTCTGACTATTTGATAATTTGTTTCTGCCACGTGTGGTCTGGCCAATAAATCTTTTCACCTAAAAAAATATTTCTTTTAAGTTTGAAAAAATTTATTACTCCGGCTCCGGCTCACCGGCTCCGCTCCGGCTCCGGCCTCCGGCTCCGGCGGCTGCGGCTCTGGCTTTGACTCCGCTCCGGATCCGGGCCCGGATCGACTAAGGATTCGCACTATTTGAAAAATTGTTTAGCACGTGTTGGCAAATAAATTTTTCTCTTAAAAAAATATTTCTTGAAAAAAAAAATTATATACCCAGAATCTGGCTCCGGCACCGGCACCAGCACCAGCACCAGCACCAGCACCAGCACCAGCACCAGCACCAGCACCAGCACCAGCACCAGCACCAGCACCAGCACCAGCTCCGGCTCCGGCTCCGGCTTCGACTCCATTTATTTGACTGAAGTAATTAAAAATCCGAAGAATGGGTAGGAGGTTGAGAATATGAAAAAAAATAGATTTTCTATAATTATAAATAAAACTTTTTTTAACCTAAACCAAACTGGAATTACAATTGAAATTTTTTAGTTCGACACCTCTCTAAATAAATTTCTGTATCTAAAAAACAATTTAGAATTTTAAAAAAATAATTACACCATGATGTTCAGGAGGAATTTTTCTAATAATCTAGATAATAAAAAAAAAAATGTGAAAATTTTGATTTTGACTTCAAAAAGTAGGGGGTCCGAGGATAAAGTCTCCCCTTATAAAAAAAGATAGTTTATTGAGGATATTTTCTTGTTAAGGTTTCTTTTTTCACAGTCTAGGTACAGTCTGGTGAACACATTGTACAATGAATTGTTATTGCTCTTCCTTTGCAGTTATTAGCCCATTAAATTCCTGCATTAATTTGACCCCTCTTTCAGATGTATCATTAGCCGTTTTTAGAGAAAGTACTGTGGCTTTGGCTTCTGCAAAGGAGGCATTGTTTTCCAACATAGAAGCACTCTCATCAAGAAAACTATCGCTTATATTCATGCGAAGAAACAGATTTTTGCTTTTGACTGATACGAACGCATCCAAGTTTTTTTTCTAGAAAAATGAAAAGATATATAAATAAAATTTCAAAAATAAGAATAATAAATATGAATATAAACAAACTAAATAAAGAACAAGTTCAAATTAAAAACAAGAAAATATTAAAACTTATCTACCATACGATAAGCTTGTCAGTTCTTCTTCCGTTGGCACATATCTTTTTTTGGAATCCTTTGAACTTTCGATGTTTAAGTTGGTTACCATATCTATTTTTGTTTTGATATCAACTTCGACATCAAAAAGAGATAAAATGACTACTTCCTCAGACAGATACCACAAGTGTTGGCAAAACTTTTTCAAGGCGCTTTTACAGCCAAACTGCATTGAAGCGAAGGCTTAACATAGGAAGTCACAATAAATAAGCAAACATCTTCCAGTGCTTGTTTGTTTGTTCTTATTGCTCAAATTCAGTTGAGAATGCAGCAAATACAATTATAGTGTATAATTGCCATTGACACCCATCGTGCTTGATGCATTGCACCTGTTTTTTGCCATCATCTCCCCCAAAAATATGAGAGACAATAAGTTCACGGTAGTCGTGCCTCAAGATAGATTTCTTTAATTCAGCTGAAAAGAACTGTAACAATCTTTCATTTTTTGTGTCAGTAAAATATTTTTTTCCAATGTCTGTATTTGTCTGAATCTTGCTTTGGTCAATGTTTTTCCAACTATCCTTAAATTTTTTAAAGAAAGCAATGTCTGGGCTACTTGTCACTTGGTATATTTTGTTTTCAATTACACTTTTCAATACCAACTCATAAACATGATGTCGACATGAAAAAAGTATCAACTCTCTTTCAAGTTTAAGTTCCAAAAGTACACAAGCACTATTGAAGCGACCTGTATTAGAAGCTGTTGTGTCGCAGCACATTATCTGTGATTTATCTCTTAAGCCCTAGTCAGTAAGAGCTCTCAAAACTGCTTCAACTTGCTCTGTACCAGAAGAGCTGTTTAGTTTAGGTACCGCAAGAAGTTGTTCTCTATTTTCAAATATAATTATGATGTGTAGTCGTTCTTCTTTGAATTTTCTTACGTTTAACACAGGTAACAATTTGCTATCTGTTCGTTCTTTCAGTGTCTGCGTTCGAATTCGTTGATAAAAGACTTGTTGATTGCAAAATTATCGAGACTAAGTCCAAGTGCCTCCCCTGTAACTTGAAGAAAATAAACGAAGTCTCTTACGCTTAACTGACATCTATCTAAGGCTGCTATTAATTTTGAGTAATGATGTCTTTTCTTCCTCGATTTATAACGGTTTCAGACTGTGTTGTTTTAGATGAAGTCGGTAGAAAGTCGGCCTGATTTTCATCAGATGTAGAGGAGGTATCGCCATGTTCCTGATAAAATAATTCGAGTGACGATGATGAAGTTGATGTGCCAGACGACGACATAAGTTTAAATCGTCTCTTCTCTGCTATGATTTTCCTTTCTATCACCCTTTTTTCTTTCTCTGCTAGTTTTTTGTCTATACCGCCAGGCACCCCTGTCACCATGGTTCCCTTTGTCGCTATAAGAAAAATTTTATCCTCCTCTATTTTCATTATTTTCTAGCCATCAGAGTAGGCAATGTAAAATAAATTGTTCTTAATTCATATATTAATACTTTTAATTATCTCTTCACACCAATTTAATTTTTGAATATATATCGTATAATATACTAGTTCATATAATATAAAAATTTCATAATTAAGAGCTCAGTGGGAGATGGCGCATTATCGTGGTACACTTATATATAACACATATTTTAGCATTTATCATTAAATATTATTTATGTCATCCGTTTGATTACCTACTGATACACTATTCAATAAAAAAGAACTAATATAAAAATGGATACCATAACTAACTTAGGATACATCAAAAGTCACTAAAAATATATAGTTGTTAACCCCCAAAAAGAATAATGACTCACCATACAACGCCGAAAAATATATATACAAGTATATTATTATCTTTACTTATCTTTAATATATATATATACTAAATAAAATAAAAATATACGTAAAATTATTTCATTATTAATTATATTTATAGATAATATATATAATATTTAGTATATTTTGATTCATTATATTAAATATGGAAATTTGGGATATTTGATCTATGAGTTATCTTTTAAAAAAAAATACTTAAATGAGATTAGAAATAATCCTTATTAAAATACAAAATATTTGAACACATAAGTACTATTTATATTTATAAAGTTAGGGGTTTACACATTTATACGTTTATAAGTCTTCTTTTTCGTACAATTTTGAAAGTTGAATATTGTGTGAAAGTGAACTTAATATTATTTATTGATTATCCATTATATAAAGAAATACTTAAAATTAATGTTTTAAATTAAATAACAACTTAAATCTCCACTATAAATATTGAGACATACATGCAGCTTGCGTTTGTGCACAATGCCTAACTCATAATCTAAATGTAATACGAAATTCTTGCCATGGACCGCTAGAGGTTCTTGGTATGTTATGTACTTTGAATTTTATTGAACGAATGGCAAAAGCTCAGCAACCCTAATCTACTTGCCAAACATTAATGAGCAATGATGAAAAGGTTCAAGACACTAAAAATACATTATCTCATAGTTTAGAGTTCTATAAGTAAAACTCTATGTTACTCCTTTAGTTCATTCACCGTACACAAAGAGGCTATTTACCTTTAATACTAATAAAATACACTCAATAAATTAATATACAATATTTAATAAATTATAGAATATTATATAATGTATGTTAATTTAAGTTTAAGAAAACAAAAATGCAATTATACAAAAAATAAATTAACATAAAATAACAGTAATTAAGAAAAGGAGTTTATAAATGGAAATCAAAGGACTTTTTTAATCATAAAGAAAGTAATTTAATATAAGTATTAATAAAACGGTTTATATTCTATCTCATAAACTGGAATATAATTGAGTAAAAATAAGTAAAATAATAATAAACAAACTAAAAAGTTGTATTTATTATTTTTATTCACATATTATCAATTAAGTATGGCCTATAGACCACCGATACCTAGACTCTTGAAGAAGGATAAGTCTTTTTGCTACTTCCCGATTGAGTGCACGAGATTTATGAAATTGGAAAGAAACTTCTTTGTTTTTGAGAGAGTACGAAGTCCTAGAGTCTCATATAAATTATACGGTAGGTAAGAGGGCTTGCACATCTCCCTCGTATATCGAGACAGTTCGCAAACTCTCTTAGTCTTAGCCCGACGACCCCGCATACCTTGTGATCTTATTGGTTGAATAAGAATCAGAAGAGTCTCACTAAACAACTTAAAAAACGCCCTTGACAATTTAATAGTAACAAGTCAAATGTTTTGAGACATGATATAATAGTGTACCGTGATTAATAATCAAAGAAATTAAACATTTATAAACTTTAACTACTGCTAGTTTAAAAGTAAAAAAGTTTCAAGTTTCTCATCTTTGATGATGATAACCGGATCTAATTGATAGTGGAAATAGAAAGAAAGAGATAAAATTAATAAATAGACTTGCAAGGGAAACCAAGGGACAGTTGAATAAAAATAATAATAATAATAATAATAATTAAATAATTAATAATTAAATTAATAATAATATATATAATGAATTTATCTAGAGAATTAGGAGGGTTACGCAAGCCTTATCACCGAACAATATTTATTCAAATACCTTCTTAAGAGAGATCAAAATAAAAGGACCATACATGGAGGGAGAGTATAGATTTGCCATCTCTTATAAAGTAAGCCCGATCCTATACACATTAGGTGAAGGTTACCAGATGACTGGAAAACGGCATATGTTGTAGCCATAATCTTAGAATAAGAGTCAAGGTAGTCGATATTGATCTTGGGAAAAAATCATCCAGCGCCTAGCTTTTGCCTATATGTACACCTCCATCTGGTTGTAACAGCTTTTCCTTAGGAAAAGCTTACTGAAAGGGTCATCATAGAGAAATATCTTAGAAGAATAGACAAGGTATTGTATAACTCTCAACCACGAGCAGGATAATTGTATCAAGATTAAAGGGTAAGTGTTCATCAATCTTACAAGGCAAAAACATATCTCTAGAATTTGAATAGAAAACCTATGCCGAAAGGAAGAATCCAATTTGAATATTATTATATAATATTAAATAAGACATAGCAAAGCGTATTTTGATAAACCGATGGAAATATTTCCTTGTACAAACCGTGAAATAAATGTATCAAAATAATTTGCAAATCGAGCTAATTTGATAGGCTGGATAGAGGGGAAGGGAAAGAAAAAGAGAGAGATAAGGTGGACGTGGAGCTACACATTATATTAAGTGTTGGATTAAAGAGTGGTGCTACAGGAATAGAAAACATTTTTGTATTTGATCAAATCTTAAGGCAATAAAGTGCATCAAAATAGGGGTAGTACGGTGAATGAGTTGGTGTCCCACAGGGTTCAGTGAGCTGGGGCCACTCATCTGGTTCCACATTCCATATATATAAATCGCCATTTAAGCAGCACATGGACTTTAAATGCAGGTTTTTAAATGTTTGACAAGAGATTGATACCCAAAATGGTCCATAAAGTGGCCACCTCAGTTAGGAATAGTGAACAGATGTATAAGCAAAGATCTATATTACAATGATCTACTATGAATAAACTTCTTGAGGGTGGCTTATTCCGCAGATGATAATAGGAAACAAACTAGAACTCTTTAATAGTAAAAAAGTGGATCACATTTGGTTCTTATTACACCTAAATGACGAGTGTCTATGTACAAATAAAGTTTTGTATTAACTACGCTATAATGATGCCCGGGATTGGACTTGAAGTCTTCGACCACTGTATAAACAGATTTAAGATGTGATTATAAGTCCCACGCAATCTCTCTGAAAAGTAAAGCCATCAAATTGTCAGAGATGTTTGGAACTGCAACCAATTGAATTAAAGCTAATAAGATGCTGGGCATAATAAATCACCAATGTTCTGTTTACAAGAGACAAAGGCACACGTAGATAAAGAATACGTCATAAATAGATGTTACAGGCGCAAAAACCAATAATTTGAGTATTGTGCACAAGTTTTGGCCTCTTATTTAAAAGATATATACTCTAGATATGCTAGAGAGAGTGCAACGTAGAAGCAACTTTAAATGGATAGATTCTGGGTTTGAGGTAAGAGCTAATGAGGAGAGTCTGAAGGAGTTAGGAATATGTTTTTTCTGTAGAGAAAGGTGATTTCTCAGAAGGGGACATGATACAAGTCTACAAAAATTTTTTTACATCTATTGAATAATAGGAGACCAATAAATTCTTCATAGTAGAACATGGAACGGAAAACCAAGGGGCATACCACAAAGACAGTTAAGAAGAGGCATGCCATGGCCCTTGATATAAAGTAAAGCATTCTTTCAGCAATCAGAAATGGGATATGTTTTTAAAACTGCATTTTCTAGATTCATATCCACATTAGGAATTGTTGAGTTGTGACTCATATACATTTAAGAAAGGTTGGATAGGTATATTAATGGAAATTGTGAATTTGGTAATTCATAAATCTTATATATACGACCGAGATAGGGTTTTAAGTTACGTTAGTACTATAATTAATGTTAGGACTCTGCACTGCTGAATGACACATCAAACATAATCTGTCATACGGAATAATGTGGATAGGTTGGGTATTTTCGGACCGTATTCATTTTTTTTTGTAACTAAAGCTTGAATAATAATTTACTTTCAACCAAATTAGGACTGGACTTCTATTAGTTACAGTAATTTGATTTCAAGTCCCTAACGGACGTGCTTTTAATGGATTTAGCATGAAAGCAAGTTTGGTTTGACAGATGAGGGTCCGACTGAGGCACACAAGCTCCTACTCCGATAGGGCCAATGTGGCTTCCTTACTGTCTCTAATATATCTCAATGGTTCTAATCGTTTGATGACGAATTAACAGATTTTTTCGTGGAAGTTTTGAGGTTCACCGATCTATAAGTAACTGCATAAAAAAACATAGAAAGCTATAAATTTTTTACATAGTGAAAATATTTTTTACGCATATAGAAAATCATTTATATACGTATTTTCTTAGTTAAGCTATTCATGGTAGAACATAGGTCTTAGGTTATATAGGAATAAACTAAGAACTAATTTATTTTTCTAAACCGTATTCGTGGTAGGGAACCTAAACGAGCCCGAATTCTATTATTGCACAGCAGATGACTTATAAATTTTTGTGAGGTAACTGCACAAGTAGGCTCTAGCGAAACTTATATTATAAAGCTAAATAAATTTAAAATTTACCATTTAAATTTATAATATTTTAATATTAGTTTCCATAATTCTTATTGTATTTAATGTGATGTAATACAAACATAATGCCTATATAAAGAATAATCGTTTGCTTTACATCAGTACATTTTTTTCACCCTTTGCAATGTTGTATTCCCCCATAAAGTATAGAATGGCGTATATTTAAAATAGTATAATATATATATATTATATAATATAATATATATATATTTATATAATTAATTATATATATATAATAATAATATAATATATATTTATTATATATTAAATATATATAATATATAAAAATAATATATAATATATGATTATATATATATAATATAATATTTCTTAATTATATATTTTTATCTATATAATAAAAGGAGGACATAATTAGGAGGTGGGAAATATTTTTATCACTTGCTTTACATCTGATAAGATAACGTTTCCCACACAGTTGTTGTTTTATTTTTTATTATTATTATTATTATTTAATTATTTTAATTTATCTATTATTATTATTATTATTATTATTATTAATTATTATTTAATTATAATTATTTATTATTAATTTATTTATATATTATAAATTATATTATTAATTATATATTATTAATTATTATTTAATATATTAATTAATTATTTATTAATTTATTATTATAATTATTATTTTTTACTTATTAATGCGAAGGAATTATATATATATATAATTATATAATATCTAATATATATATATTATACAATATTATATATGTATATTATATACTATATATTCAGTAGTCTGCCTATATATCATTATAAATAGTATATATAATATATATATATATATATATATGATATATATATATATATATATATATATTATATTTATATTACTCTTAAAATATTTACACTGCATCAACCATAGTATTGAACCACCCTGTATAAATTATATTTAATTTTCTTTATATATATATATAATATAAATATGTGAATATAATATATAATATATTGAATATATAATAATATATGATATATATATATAGTATATATACATAATAATATAATAATATATAATATATATAATGATAATATATATAAATATATTTATATAATATATATAGATATAATTATATTATATATAAATATAAATAATATAAATGTAATAATATAATATATATAATCACAATAATATATATATATATATTTACTTCCTTTTTTACTCTTTCTTTTATTTATCCTTCTCGCCGACTACATATGCATTGAAAATTTGATTTTTGAAAATCCTTATTTGATATTAAATATTAACTTTTTTAAATAAAAAAAATTAACTAAAAAATTCAGAATCATGAAGCTTGGTTTTGATGCACCCTTAAAATGTGATTTATGCGAAATTTATAGCCATGATCGTCAGAGGTTATCTTTGTTATGACTTTGGATTTTTGACGAATGTGTCAACAGCCCCACCCTAATCTCTTTGCTAACAATTGAAAATAGAGAAAACAGGTTTGCAGACCTTAAAAGGTACCTATTCGTTCTCTGGAGCAGAACTATGTTCTATTCTGCCACCAACTGGCACAATAATAATGAGTACACATATATATAATAAATAATAATAATGATAAATAATATAAATAATAATAATAATTAATACATAAAATAATAATTAATAATAATAAAAGGGTATTAGAAAATCAAGTACAATACTTCAATGGCAAAAGAATAAAAAAGAAAATAATAATAACAACTAAAAAGTTTTATTTTCTTTTTTTCCAGTGACTATTATAGGCGGCATTATATTTCTTATATTTGAAGAAGAAGAGCCTTTCAACCCCCGATGAAGAGATTATCATTGGAGGAACTTCTTGTTCTTGAAAATAGGGTTACGCATAACATATCTAAGCTCGATTTTCTGTATCAACGCTGAACAGTTGATTTTTGAGAGTTCTTTACCACACCATACTTTATATGGTCAAGTATACAATAAGAAGCTAACCTAAAATTTACCTTTAACCACTAAAAGTAAATTCATTACTGTAAGTGTGCACCGTATTCAAAAAGGTTAAAATTAAAAATAAAATTCCAGTTAAAGTAAAAAGTCAAGTTTCATATTGTTATATAGGCTACTGAATTAATATGCAATTTTTACCATCTAATATAATAATAATAATAATAATAATAATAAGATAATTAATATAATAATAGAAGAGTAAACATAATAAATAATAATAATAATAAATAATATAATAATAAATGAAAGTAAATGAAAAATAGGATAAGGTTGTGGTAAGGAGTGAG
>JABUQX010110810.1:10000-16375 GCA_015478945.1 Trachelipus rathkii | reverse complement strand
TCGACTTGTTTTCATATTCTTTTACATAACTGTTTCTGTTTCTGGTGCTATTGCACATTCTTACCCCAGTCTGTCCCTGGGGAGAAAGCTGGGTATGATGATGATATATATATATATATATATATCTATAATATATATATATATTAGTATATATATATATATATATATATACTATATAATAATAATAGTATATATAGTATATATATAGTATAGTATATATACTTAATATATATATTATATATAATATATATATATAGTATATATATGGTGAGTCGGAAGGAACGGGCCAACTCCAGGAGCGGATTGTACACAGGATAATAATGTAAAAAACTCATATTGTTGTATCGATTTTCAAAATTTTCATTTTATTCAGCGTAATGGCAATTACACCAAATTTCATTACATTAACGTTTGAAAAAGTGAAATATTGATATTTTTTTCTACTTATCCCATCAACATCAAATTTTAAGGGCTTCTATAGTTGGGCGAGATACATCTTTTTTACTGAAATTTCTCTGTATATTCAAATAAAGTTATGGTAAAAATTTCCCCCAAAATTTTTTTTTAAATTTATTAGAAGAACGAATTCAAAATTACTGCATATACAAAAAAGTTATCTAAATAAAAAATGTGCTTCTCCTCCGATTACAAATGTCCTGACAATTTCATTGCCAGATCGGATTAAACAGGAAAAAAAAATCCCAATTTTTCATTTCAAAACCAAAAATAGTAGGGTTTTTTGAAAATCGACCAATGCTGAGATATTAGTGGGTCAAATATCAAAATCCCGTTCCTAATTAATAATAATAATCAAATATTTGTTATCATTAAAGTAAAACCTTTAATTTCGAAAGAAAAATTGTACGTTTAGTATACGAAAAATGTCAAAAACATAGATTTTCAAAAATTTAAAATGCCAAAACAGTGACTACAGACACAGAAAAACACTTGAAAACGACGTTTTAGACGTCAGAAAAAGCTCTAGTTTGGTGTTTATTTGGTCAAAATTGGCTGAAAATTCTGAATTTTATGTCCTTTTTAGGGGGGGAGGGGAAATTGGGCTAAGCTCGAAGCACTAATTAGAGTGTGCCCTTAAGGCAATGAGAAAGTCGGCTCAAAATTCCGAATTTTATGTCCATTTTTAGGGGGAGGGGGAAATTGGGGTCAGCCTGAAGCAATAATTGGGATATATTTTTTTTTTTTTTGGAATGAAATTTCAGGACATTTGTAGTAGGAGGAGATGCACATTTTTTATTTAGATAACTTTTTTTTGTATATGCAGTAGTTTTGGATCTGGGGGGGGAAATTTTTAAAAAATTTTTGTTTTGAGTATACAGAAGAATCATGTAAGTAAAAAATATGTGTCTCGCCCGACTATACAAAGCCCTCAAAATTTGATGTTGATCGGATAAGTAAAAAAAAAAATATACCAATATTTCACTTTTTCAAACGTTTAATGTATGAAATTTTTTTTAATTGTCATTACGCTATAAAATGAAAAGAAATGAAAATCTGATAAGGACATATTGTTTTTTTTACATTATTATCCTGTGTATAATCCGTTCCTTCCGACACCCTATTATATATATATAATATATATATATTAGTTATATATATAATATATATATATATATTATATATATATATATACTAGTATATTAGTGATTGATAAAGTAGATATATTTATATATATATATATAGTACTATATATAATTATAATATATATATGAAAGTTTTCATAAAGTACTTATACTGATACCATGTTACTGTGTACTTTGTACTGAAACCAAATTCTAGAGTACTGCTGTTACTGTACTTGTTACTTGGACCAATTTTTAGAGCAACTGGTTTGTTTTTTTTTTACATTATTATTCCTGTTCAACAGTTTTTTTTCACAACCCTAAATATATATATATATATATAATATATATATATCTATATATATTATATATATATATATATATATATATATATATAATTAGACATATTATTATATATATATACTATATATATATATATTGAAGTTTTCATAAAGTACTTGAACTTGTACCATGTACTTGTACTTGTACTTGAATAATTCTAGAGTACTTGTACTTGCACTGTACTTGACAATTTTAGGAGAACTTAGTACTTGACAAAACTGTACTTGAACCCAAGCCTGATATATATATATATATATATATATATATATATATATATATATATATATATATATATACTTTTTATATAAACATATATATATATATATATAGTATATATACATATAGTATATATATATATTATATATATATTCAGATCAATTTTATATATATTCAGATCATTTTATTTTATGCCCAATTTTTGGGAAATATTGAATTCTCGTGCGCTGCTTTGATGCTCGACGAGGGTGATCCTTGCAAGAACCCAGCTGAAGCTTGTAAGGAGGCAGGAGATGGTTTCAAAGTTTACAACCCTGAAGATTGTCATCAGAGTTACGCATGCATAATGGATTCTTCTGGAAATGTGGTACCATCAAATGATCCACTGTCTTGTTCCGATGGCTTAACATTTGACTACGAAAATCAAAACTGTTCCTCTGAAATAATATCTTGTCACAAAGCTTGTGTAAACAAAGGTTGCTATTTTGAGTGCACAACTGATATTCAAGGATATGTGGGAGATATCAATGATTGCAATACTTATTACTTTTGTTTGTCCGGAACTATGTCGGCTCCTACTTATTGTCCTGACTCTGAACCTTATTTTAATGGAACTGGATGTACTGATAAAGAATACTTATGTTGTGATGCCTGTACTGTATACTGTACAAGTGACGATAGTGGAAAAAACATAACAGATTCTTTTGACTGTACGGCTTACTACACCTGCGAGAGTGGAGAGAGCTTTCCAAATAAAGATGAACACTATTATTGTGCCGAAGGCCAACAGTTTGACAGTGATCTTGGTGTTTGCACGGAAACGACCGAAACTTGCGAAAGTATATGCGATTATATCTCTACAACAGCTGAATCCACGATTAAGCCAACAACAGCAATTACTAGTCAATCTACAACAATTACTGAGCGGACCACTGTCCTTCAATCAACAATAACGATTCATGAATCAACTGAAACAACTTTCACTGAAGAGCCAGCAACAGGGTCAACACAGTCATCGCCAAGATCAGCTGAGCCATCAACTGCAGAGCAATCAACAGCTGAGCCACCAACTGCTGCGCAATCAACAGCTGAGCAATCAACTGATGAGCAATCAACAACTGAGCCATCAACTGCTGAGCAATCAACAGCTGAGCCATTAACTGCTGAGCAATCAACAGCTGAGCAATCAACGACTGAACCTCCGTCAAAAGCGAGTCTACAAACAACAGAAACACCATTGCCAACTAATCCGGGACCGAAAATAGCATTAGTGAATTAACAAGACTCAACAACACCAGTACCATATCTCAATAAATTTGACATCTTGAATTCAGCATTTAAGTATATCCAGCATTATTTATTTATAACATTTTTCATTAAGAGCTTGTTTTATTGTATGAAGGATATTGATAAATGATTTTTTCTCCTTGAAATGAGAAGATCAAAACGACTAATGCTAAAACATTTTTAACTATATAAGTCACATATAATATAACCTACTTTGCAATTTTCCTTATTTTAATTTATAACATACATTTAGTAGTAGTAATTCAACAATTTCAGTTGGTTTTATGAAGGAACATTAATTTTTTTTAATATATTAAGTATGAAATAAATAGAATAAAATCAAGTTATTTGATCATTCTGCCTAGCTATATATATATATATATATATATTATATATATATATATTATTATATTATATTATATATATATATATTATATATATATATATATAATATAATAATATATATATATATTAATATATATCATATATATATATATATAGTATATTATATATATAATAAATATATATATATATATAAATATAATATATTATATATATTACATATATATATTATATATTATATAATATATTATTATATTATAATACTAATATAATATATATTATATATATAATTATATATATATTATATATATATATATATACTATATTATATTATATATATATATATATATAGGCCAGCCTCTAGAAGAGCCAACAATCCATATCTCAAAAAACTACTACAGCTACCGAAAAAGGAATACATTGCTGGAATCCTGGCAAAATTTTACCAAGGAAAACTGTAAAAAAAAAAAAAAAAAAAAAAAAAAAATATTCTTAAAACTAAAAAAGCAAAAACAAAATGAAATACATTTGGAATCCTTGTAAAATTTTGGTTCGGAAATGTAAAAAAAAAAAAAAAAAAAAATTAAACATTAAAACTTGGCTATTTTTTGTGGGACGTGCTGGGACATATATATATTATATATATATATACTATATATATATATATATATATATATATATTATAATATATTATATTTATTATATTATATATAGTATAATATATATATAATATATTTATTATTTGTAAAAGAATGCAAATGCCGTTTACGGGGGCTCGAGCCACGGGGGGCAATCAGGGGGGGACGTTTTCCATACCCCGTAGGGGAGGGGCGGAGGAACCCCCGCGACACCCAAATACCAAAGAGCGGGGGTTCCGGAGACCCTCCCCGGAGGGGGGGAATTAGTCCTACCCCGTAGTTCCCCGGAAGGCCGAGAGACCCCGACTCCTGCCATCGGTGCGGTATACCCCTTGGGTTATTCTAGTTAAAAAAAAAAAAGCAAAATTTATAGAAAGTCTATTTATTTTTTAACAAATAAACAAAAAAAAGTTTTCAAAATAGTAGTTTTTAAATCAATTTTAAATTATTAATTATTAAAATAATTTTTTTTTTTTTTTTTTTTTTTTTACATTTTCCTATCCAAAATTTTACGAGAATTCCAAAAATGTATTCCTTTTCGCTGTAGCTATTGTAGTTTTTGAGATATAATTTTTTTTTTTATTTTTATTTATTTTTTTTTTACATTTTCCGCACTAAAATTGGACCAGCATTCCAGCAATGTATTCCTTTTCCCCGTAGCTGTTGTAGTTTTTGAAGATATGTGGGTATTGTGTGCTCTTTCTACGATGGTCTGTGGACCATATTATATATATATATATATATAAATTTTATATATATATTAATATAATATATTATATAATATATAGTAATATATATATATATATATATATATAGTATATATATTATATTATATTATATATAGTATATATACTATTATATATATTAATCAATAATATATATATATTCAGGGGTATATATAGCTATAGTAGTACTCTAGTACATAAATTATGATATATCATTTATCAGCATGTACGAGGATATAATGTGTAAGTAATGCAATAGAAAACATTTTATCTTGAATGTGGAGTATGCACTTAAAAACTCCAAACTCCTGACTCTTAACGCCACGATAGTTAATTTAACTCTATGGCAAGCAGTGGCATATATTTGATATTTAATTTCACCTGAAGATGAACTGGTGTCTGTCGGTAGTGATTAAAGTAATTGAAAAATTTTAATGGCAAGAAGCCTGACATCCTGCTGGAGGCGAGTGAGATTTCTAGTTGTTGAATAAAATTTTGTGTGTATTTGGTGAAAAAAAAAAAAAAAAAAAAAAAAAAAAAAAAAAAAAAAAAAAGTATAAAGGTTAAGAGTATCAATTTAAATGAATTAAACCGGATTAGGATATAAATAATTTAGTTAATGTCTGCTAAAAAGAATAAAACGAATATAAAGAAAAAAATGGATCGGACCCTCGAAACAAAATGGGAAAATAAAGATAAAGAAACAGGAAATCAATTGACAACTAAATGTCTTTTGGCAATTAAATCCTGAGGTATTTTTTTCTCCTACGAACAAATACTTTAGTTTAGTGAAAAAATTGAGGAATTGCCAAATTATATTAACAAGGAGATTGAACAAAAAGTATAAATGAGAAACCTAAAATATGAAAACTTTGGGCTATTCGAACAAGAAATTGGATAAAGAAAATTTTTTTTTGAGAGTTCAAAAAAATGTTAGCATTTTCCGTCTTCCCACTTAATTCAAAAATACCTTTATTAGTATAGTTTTAATTATTATTTAATTTTAGTATTTATTTGAGTTTAGTTTTAACAAGGATTATCAAAATTTTACTTTAATTTAAAAAAAAAATTAAAAATCCATAAACGTTTAGGGTATAGCTTTAACGCCATTAAGATGAACGAAAAAAACGAATCGAAATGAAAGGAAGAAAAAAATGTTCATAATCCTTCTTTATTCCTTATGATGAATAAAATACTTTAATTAAATAACATTATTTCAGATCGCATAAGACAGAAATAAAATGT
>JABUQX010110810.1:0-7500 GCA_015478945.1 Trachelipus rathkii | reverse complement strand
GCGCGACTTCCAGCACACTTATGACTACTCGTGCTAGTCTCTCCTCTCTCGCGTCTCCTCATCTCTCTCTCTCTCTTCTCTCTCTATATATCCTATTTATTATATTATAATATATTTTCCTTGTATATATTATATTATAGCTATCCAGTTATAGTACGCCTACTATTGTTACTTGAGTAGTTATAACTATATCACTTACGTATTTTACTTTATTAATATATTATCTTAATATATCATTATTATACTTATATATATACCGTCTTAAAATAAGCTTTTAAACGCTAAATTTATACCTACTCTCCCCCTATTACTGTTTCGAATTCATGATGAGAACATGAAAATTTATGTACAATCTTATTTCAATCTTAATTATAGCAGTAAAGTTGCTCACGTAAGCTATCTTCCGCTTTATTCGAATATTGGGGAGCACGTGGTAATAGTTGTCTTTTATTGTTCAGATAAGAACGACATGATCGGTGTGAAATAAACTCTCCAGTCCTCCATGTTATAGCGAATGACTTTTGTGATTCTCCACATAAACTATTTTACATAATTAGTTTTATATTTATTACCTCGTATATGCTTATTAATTCATTATCCCTCTGAGCAATTTTTGTCCAAACAAATAAGAGAAGATCATGTCTATCATCGGCTCTCGTAGCGATTGTTGAGTATTTGTAAAGAGGTTGATCGTTTCGCTAACGGGTGATAAACTCGTGACGAAGCACGGCCTAGCATGAGACTGATAGGCAGTCCGCCTCTCCTATTTATTATATATATATATATTATCTAACTTTAATTTTTTTATACTTATTATTTTTATATATCATTATATATCTTTATATATATAATTATTTTATTTATTATATTATTTATTATTTATATTACATTTTTATATATATAATATATTGCTAATAACTTATAATCTAATATATATTATATATTATTACATATATATAATACGTATATATATACTTATATATATATATATTATAGTATATAATTATATTATATATATATTATATATATAATATTAACCAATCTATGACTTAGCCTAATATACATATTATACTATATATTATATTCGTAGTATTATTTATATATTAGATATTTTATCTCATTATATATATATATATATATATTTAATTATGTTTATATAACTTATATTAATTTATTTTCTTAATATATATATATATATATATATGCCTCGATTTTTGTGAGGGCTTGCTTGCTTTAGGTAATAGGTTATTCCTAATAAGCTCATTTTATGAGGATAGTACTTTTTAAAAAATGAGTAAATAATAGTGAATGATTTAGAAAATTCATAACAATTAAAAAAATATATATTCCTTTTAATTGAGGTACTCACTATCTCTCTCTCTCTCTCTCTCTACTCTCTCTCTCATACTCTTCTTTATACATCTCTCTCTCATCTCTCTTTCTCTTCTCTCTCTCATTCTTCTTCTCTCTCTCTCTCTCTTCTCTTCTCTCTCTCTTCTTCTTCTCTCTTCTCTCTCTCTCTCGGCTCTCTTCTCTCTCTCTCTCTCTTCTCCTCTCTTTTCTCTCCTCTCTCTCTCATCTCTCTTCTCCTCTTCTCTCTCTCTCCTCTCTCTTCATTTCTCCATAAGTCTAACGCCCTCCATTGCCACCTCTACGTTATTCAATGAAATTAGTTTCTAAACTTTCTGTGTGAGTTTGTTTTGCAGTCGCGACTTAGCCTGAAGTTTTACCTCACTACTGAGGAATTGAATTTCTTGTATCTTGATTTTCTTGTGAGAGATGAAGCGAAATGAGTCGAAGAGTTTTAATCGAGCAAACGATGAGCGAGGCTTGAGACTTGAGACTATCTTAACATGGTGCAAGGAAAATCTTTGCATAAATTTACCTTAGAATCCAGAGCGGACTTTATGTTAAACATTTTCTTTGCGTCAAATGTTGCCATTAAATATGAACATAAATACAATTCATAATTTTTGCATAATACTATACTTAAGACACTAGTCACCTTCCCATGCTTAAGCACTCGGGAGTGAATTAAGGAGGTATTATGTTAGTTATTAATACATAAAAGATAAACCATCATTCTATTTGCATGGTCATATGTAATTATTGCGCATTATTACAATCGCACACCCTCAAGGCTTACAAACATTTTCATGAGGTTAAAAGAATAGAATAATAAATAAAATATATCAAAGAAAAGTAAAAAGTACATTCAAATGCAAGTATATCTGATTATATTCGTTAGATATAAGGCAAATATACAAAACATTTGAATGCAAAAATATTATACATGAAAGCAAAGTATATTCAAATAGCATACTGTTACATTCGAAGATCCAAGCATTCATACATAATATTTGAATACATAAAATACAATAATGTTATACATAGAATGAAATGTACATTCAAATATAGCATAATCTGATTATATTCGGAAATGATATATAGTCACATTATATACAGATTATATAATTCATGAAATAACAAAATGCTTTATACATAATATTACTTATTATCGGCACACCAATTTGTTTATTTTTTGGATAAGAATGTCATTTGAAGAATATAAATCATAATTTTTGACATGTGGTGAAGAAGATAATGAAGTTGCTTGTGGAGGAGTCACTTGACGATGTATGAATCTTGGAATTTTGTATAATAGGTGAGAAAATTAACACCATACTGTGAATTTATCTGTAAATATACACTTTATAGCTCAATAATTTCTCGTAGATGAAAAGCTTTGACCAACTTGTGATGGATATACTCTCACTGGTAAGTTGAGACTTTGAAAAAGAGCTAGTGTTGCGTATTGGGCTAATAGTTGTATAGAATTTAATGGTTCTACAATCACACATGGACGTCATTCAACTTTGAGCTAGTTTCTTCGCAACGAGATGAATGCATGTCAGACGCGACAGAGAAGAATTCTAGATATAAGTCGAATGATACGCTACGTTTTGTAAAGGGTTTATTCGGTTTTTGCGATTGTAAAAAGTGTTTTTCTTACTCACATGCAAAGTACAGGAGTTATATTAACAAATTTGGAGACGGCCACTGAACCATTTAGAATTTGAAAAGGAGGAATGAAGTGTCCGTCGTGGAGATTCAAAAATAAGTTTCTAGACAATAATCCAAAAATTAAGTGAGAATGATAAAAGAAATCCATTATCGATATATGTTGTTTGGGTTTGCTCATTAATAAATAATTAATTGACATAGATTTTGATATTACTTTTATAGCTGCACTCATATCAGAATGTTGTTTAAAATATAAAAAAAATAGAGAATCTTTATATAAAAAATAAAAAATGAGAAACTCATCAATAATACTGGGCGTGTCTTTTGCGTGAAGATTTGGGTTGTTTAGTCTTTTTATGTAATGACTTTCAAGGACGTAACTAAGAATCTTCATCTAGTTAGCGCTTCTTGCGCCTTTGCGCCTATATATTTGTCAACCTCAATGTGGCGCTATGCGCCTTTGCACCTTCGACTTTTCGCCGGCCGGTGGGTGTTCGCTAAATTTATTTACAAAGTAAAATTTAGTGCGATAAACAAAAGGCAGCTTTTTAAGGAAAAAAAAAACACATTTATTAATTTTTTATGTTATAAGAAAACACATTAAAACTACTAAAAAAAAAAACTACAAGTCCTGTTCCTCCTCCATGTCCTTGTAATCCATGTTTTCCCCAGGAGGTCCATGTTTCTTTTGAGGAACACAAGTTCCGTTCAAAGCTTATTAATTCTTACATATTATAATTATCTTAAAGAGGACCTTTATGGGCTCTTAGTTATAGTCCTCCGCTTGTGCCAGACAAAAAGCTTATACTCTAATACAAGCTGCAGAGCTAGGGAAAGGGTAATAGTATCTTTTAATTAATTTTATAAAATAGGTCTTACAAAGATCTCCCTATAATTAATATAATATAATATATATATATATTAATATATATATAATAATAATAAACCTTTTCATATATATGTATTTAAACATGTCTACTATATATTAGTATAATAGTATATATAATATCAACATTTACACTATATATATATTATAGAACATAATATACTCTATATTAGTTTACTAGTAGCTATATAATTATAATATTATAATAATATATATAAATATATATTACATATATATTATATAATAAAAGTTTTTATAACACGCGTGATTTTTATAAATTGATACAAAGTTAGCCATGCCTATTCAATAATTGTTCTAACCTTTTTCTCTCTCTAAAACATGTCTACTCTATAGTAGTTTACTAGTAGCTACAGTCACAAAGTATCTTTGACTTAATTAAGAACATTAAGAAAGATCGGATCTTCCTATCTTTGAGACCTTGCAAGAAAATGGTTATGCTCCTCTTCATCTAGTGTCTTTAGTGGGAGTATGTTTAACCCAGCTGGCAATCTCTGCACTATAAAAATATAGATTATAACCTGAAAAAGCCGAAATACTACTTTTGCACTTCATTTTGTGAATCTTGAACTTTTGATAATCCAATACATATATTTTTGTCATTGTAACTCCAATATTTAATTCTCCAATATTTTAAATAATAAAAAATTACTGTAATTAACAACGAGTTACGATTACGAATCTTTTGCTTTATTCATTAAATAGTAAAAATTGCATATTTTATAAATCTGTTTGCTAAATCCAAAAAATTGTCTAAATTAAAAATTGTCCCTTAGTTTCTTACAATTTCGACTGATTTTAAATGAAATTTTCGGTATAGATATAATAGGGCGACCTTTGAAACTTCAAGAATTATATTACGTTTATACTTTCTTTAAACAATATCCAAAAGTAATGAAATTTCTTCATAGATTTTTTTTTTTACAATTATTTTCTGATAGAGGGTAGAATTTTTTTTTGAAAAGTTAAGATTTGCTACAATATATTTTTTAATATTCATTAGTTGTTTTTCCTTTAAATGAAATTATCAGAGTAAATAATATTTCAAAAGTTACACAACTTTTATTTTGGTATTTTTCTACATACTCAATCATTTTATTTCCTGGATACATGTCCAATTTGAAAAAGCCAACACAATGACGTTCCCAGAGGTCAAACTGTTGGGTATGTAGGAAAATGCTCTAAATAAAAGATATGTACGGTAACTCGTCAAGTTCAATCTACTCTGAAAATTTCAAAAAAAATTGACAAATAATTTTAAAATAAATTAAAAAATTATTTTCAAATTTAACAATTTTCACCTCCTTCAGATAACGTGAAAAAATAAAAATCTACTCCTTGGTGAATACAAAGGGGCTTAAGTCTTCGAGTGCGCTAGGGTTTTACAAGATGATATGTTGTTATCGGTGTTAATGTATGGCAGTGAAGCTATGCTGTGGAATAAAAGGTATAGATCTAAGGTACAATCTGTTTAGGTGGACAATCTTAAGGGCGTGTTAAGTGTAAGAGTTGATAAAATGAGGAATGAATGTGTTAGTGAGTTGCGTGGTGTGAAGAAGGGCGTAAATGAAAGAATAAATGAGTGTATTAAGGTGGTTTGGTCATATTGAAAGAATGATGATAGTCGGTTGATTAAGCAGTGTGTGCTGGGAATCGACAGGCTGGGAGACTGAAGAAAAAGTGGATTGGGTCAGTAAAGGAATGTGATTGTGGAAGAGGTGAGAAAGGTTCATAATAGGAGCGAATGGCGGGGTTATGTGATGGGGGTATGGTTGTGGGCATGCACCAAGGGATGAACTATATATTGATGAGACACCACAGTGAGGGTTAATCGCAGTTTTGTGAAGTCCCAAGATGGATTTTTTTACTGCAATGAGCTCTCACTTAAGGGTATGGAGGGGATGAGGGTATGGTAGGGGGCGGCGCTTTATTTTCCACATAAATCATGTTCTACTAATTTTCTGTTTCTGGTATATGTTGCGCAATTCACCCGAATGATGATGATAATGATGATGGATATATAAATATAAATAATACATATATTTCAATTATGCAAAAAAAAAAAAAAGAAATAATAATTTTGTGTCCCTAAATGCTACATATCTTTCCTAATAACCATTCATTCCATTAACTACAATTTAAAATTAACAAACATATCACGAATCTTACCAACCAATCGTTTTCAACATCAACTGATGTAATATATTTGCCAAAATGAGGTCTTTGAATCTGTTCATTCGTATATGGTTTCAGTTTAACCTTTGGTTCCCGCCCAACTCTTAGGTCCCAAATAAGCACTTGACCATCCTCACCAGCACTGAACACCTGATTTCCACTGGAATACAATATACAAAACTGAATATATATATATATATATATATATTATATATGAAATTATATATATATACAATATAGATATATAAAATATATATCATATATATATAGATATATATAGTATATATAAATATAGAAAATATATAATATATATATCCTATATCCTATATAATAAATATATATAATATAATATATACATATATATAATAATGAAAATTTAGAAAGTAATGTATTAAAATACACACGAGGAACTAAAAAGGAAAAACGTAAACCAGTTGAGAGGTCCCACTCCCCACTATTTATTTACTAGAAATAGTTCAAATCCAGCATGCAGCATACTCGAACACCAGTAAACATATTTGCTAAAACCTACCCTAGTTCTCGGGTACCATGGACGATGATGATATTATTTTAATCAAATATAATATAAATATATATATATAATATATATATAATATATAAATACATCACATATTATATATATATATATATATTATATATAATATATATATTAATAAATTATATATAATCATGATCATCCCCCACCTTCTCTCCCCATGACTGGGGGGTAAACATGCACGGGAAACAAAATAGTAGTAGACCAGATCGAAAAGAGTCAGCCTTACTACGAATATATACTATAGTGAGACTCGCTGCAGTCAGAAAAATCACATTGGGCTTCGCGGGACTGGAACCCTCACTGTGGGGTCGCGTCAATGTAGGGTTCACCCTTAACCCAAGGTGGGTAACAACCATACCCCTCACAACCCCACCATCTCACTCCTGCTATGAACACATCTGCCAAACAATTAGAAGACTCCAGGCATTCCTTTACCTCCCTTTAACTCGACTCAATCCACTTTCTCTTCTTTGGTTCCCCACAGCATCGGTCGGATTCCCCACACAGCTCACCACTTATATAACCCTTAAACCAACTGACTATCATCGTCACTGAGAGAGAGAGGAGCAGAGAGGAGACGCATAGCCAGAGAGTAGAGGAAGAGCAGAGCAGAGAGACAAGGCAGAGAGAGAGAGAGACGGAGAAGAGAGAGAGAGGGATGCAGAGGGAGAAGGAGAGACGAGAAGAGAAGAGAAAGAGAAGAGAACCAAGCAGAAGAGAACAGCGACAAGAGAACAGAAGGCAGCAAAGAAGAACAGAGAAGACGAAAGACGAAAAGAGCAAACGAGAAAGAGAACAGAGAAGAGCAAGAGATGAGGAGAGAGAGAGCAGAGAGCAG
>JABUQX010110809.1:40000-50000 GCA_015478945.1 Trachelipus rathkii | reverse complement strand
ATTCACAACTTTCCTACTACACTCTGCATCATCCGTTCCCTTCTCATCCAACACATACCCTAAATATTTAAACTCAGACACTTGCTCCAGCTGCTCATCATCTAACATATAACAATATATGACTATAATAATATATGGTCCTTTTCCTTACTCTTATCTACGTTTGCCTTCAGCCCCTCCTTTACATACCCTGCCAAATCTCTCTACCAATCCTCTCAAACTCTCTTCAGATTCGCCACACAGAACCAAATCATCCGCATATAATAGGTAGGGCACCCTCAACTCATCTCCATTCTCCACCATTCTAACTCTACCATTTTCCACCATCCCCACCTCGAATTCTTCTAACCCCATCCATATACAAATTAAATAACCACGAGACACAACACACCCTGTCTCACTCGCTATTAATCCTAAACCAATCACCATTGACACCATTATTCTTACACACGCTTCACTATCGTCCTTTTTATACCTTTGGTTCCATTCAGAAGCCTACCACCAACACCATATATATCACATTAACACCTGCCATAACGCTTCCTATTAACTCTATCATACGCCTGTTGCAAATCATAACCCTAAATACAATTTATTCTTCTTCTCCCTCATTTTCTCAATCATTTGTTTCAATGTAAAGATTTGATCCACACCGTCTACCCCTCCTAAACGCGCATCGTTCTCCACCAATCAGTCCCTCAGTCACTCGCCACGAACTCTTTCGACCAAAATACCAGCATATACCTTCCCTACAACACTCAATAAACTTATTCCTTATAATTTCTACAGTTCCCTGCTCCCTTACCCTTATATAGGGTACTATTACCGCTCTCCTCAATCCCTTGGAACTATACCCTCTATAAACGCTTCATTAACAACTTCCAAATCAATCAATCACCATCTGCGCCTCCGTTCTTGATCATTTCACCCAGTAATTTCATCTATACCTGCAGATTTACCATTCCTCAACTTTTCACTCTACCCATTACAACTCCTCCTTACTAATAACCTCATCCCCAAAGAATACCTGTTCATTCTTGCACCATCAAACCACACACATTCACTATCACCTCTTCATTACTATTAATATTATTGTACATTTTAGAAATGTTCTTTCCACACTCCTCTCACACCTACTTAATCAGTCAGTTCCAAAAGCACCATCCCTATTCATTGTTATATGCCATCCCTATTCTCATTCTTAACCTTTCCTTCCAGAAGAAGAACTACTATAACATAATATATATATATATATATATATATATATATATATATATATATATATATATATATATATATATATATATATATATATATATATATATATATATATATATATATATATATATATGTATATATATATATATATCTTGCCTTCCATGTAAGAATGGAGTGCTACATACATATATATATATATATATATATATATATATATATATATATATATATATATATATATATATATATATATATATATATATATATATATATATATATAATATATATATATATATATAATACAAAGAAAATTTAAAGTTTGTTCCAAATTACAAAAATTACTCACCATAAATGGGTCACTTTCAGACTCAGTCCCATCACCTTCAGTGCCTTAATGTGGAGGAGTAAGATACGATGCAATATTGCACTTTATTTCCTCCAGTATCCTGGTCTTGGCAGATTGGTACTTCCCCTCATTTACCTACGTACCACTCTGAGTTTGAAGTGAGGATGCAGGTCTGTTGCTATAAGCAAATCAAAAATCATCAAAGATACTGCTGAGCCTGGTTCAAAGCCCTTTTCTTTCCCTTTGTTTTCCTTTGGTTGTTTTTAGTAAGTAGTTGACTAAGTTTTTAGCATATTAAAATTTTCCATCTCTCGTTGCATTCCCGATCTTGTCCTTGAGGAGGAAGGAATTAGGCAATAGGACTCTCCCACATACGCATTCTTCTCTTCACTGCAACATTATCAAGCCCTAGCACAGCAATAGGCGTCATTATCTCGATGTACTCCGCAATTACCTGTATCACTTTTATTAAATATTTTACGACCAGGCTTTTGTGCTCCATGCAAATGTTGTTGATTTGTGTCCATGCGACCATCAAGGTTCTTAAGCAGGTCTTTTATAGAATCGTATTTGGAGTTCAGCGAGTAATACTTGGTGTTAAGCTTTGTTCCCAACTCCTTCTTAATTCTCGTCAGCAGTTGTAGTTTTCCTGTTTTTTGGGCATTCCACAATTCTTGTGCTTTGGTAGATGTCTTATTAAAGGGATCCTTGAGGACCAGCGAGAAACATTTGAAACATCCTTAGTAGCCAAGATGTTTAATGTGTAGAAATGCAACGGCGATGTTTAGGTGTGCTAAGTGCATCATGTTCTTCAAACAGATTTTCTAGCTGGAGAGGTTTTGTCTGCAGAACCTGTGTCACTAATTTGCTCCATCTCTTCACTCGTAACCACTGTCTCTGCAATCGGTACCTGTTCTTCTTCCTCTTCGTCACCCGTTTCTGCATGAGCATCAAACGAAAGGATGCACAGAAATTCGCACCGTTATTTGTTGTAATTAATTATTTGTAATTAATTTGGATTATATAGTTGTTTCATATTAATTTGGAGTTATAAATTTTTCAGCATTACGTTATTATTTCATATTGATTTTTACTGACCATATGCTCAATGCCAAATTGTTGATCAATATCCGTAATATTATTGGCTAGGACTGTGCTGGTCTGAGAAACAGATAAATCTACAGGCAAGGACAGCCTTCTCTCTCTTCAAAAGTATTAAAAATTAATCCAGTGAACCGTCATCCCCAGAAAACTCCTGTTTGTTGTTCCCAGTCCAGCTGTCTGCGGTTGTGGCCACATAACTGACCTTACTGATAATGTTGGTTAAATCAGCGCTTCAATAATATGACATCAAGGTCCCTTATCACTTTTCTTCTGGAGGGGTGGAAATCAGAGTTCAGGTAGGACAGGAATTCGACAGAGAACTCAGTCCACAATGTGAATAGGCCCAATATCATGTAGCAGAAATCTAGAGCAAAAATATTTGATGAGAAGTGATATTAATGACAAGTGAAACTTGGTATTTCAAAAATACGAAAATTTTTGTATGGACTGTATTCTATTGATTTTTAACCTGTTAGTTGTGACACCACTTATATGTAACCTGTAAAATAAAACACTTACTTATAAAGCAACTCAAGAGTTCTCTTCTGTTTAAATATTTTCGACATAGACTGGAGAATGATGATCTGACGCTTTTTGCTGGGTGTCTCCCTGTCTGTTGAGCATCTCCGGTCCCGCTTTGACCCTCCTTCAATTGCATTACCAGCTACTGTGCCAAAGAAGGATGTTTCTAAAAAGAAGTTACAAAACTAAAATCCTTATTCATGTAAATAAAATATGTGAAATATTTAATGGTTGAATTTTAAATTAAAAAAGAAATAAAGTTCAAATAAAAAATATCGGTCGTAGGATTGCACGTAGTGCGATTTCTAGCTATGTGTTGATTTAATGTCAAAGCTGAAGGGTTTTTTTTTTTACATTGGGAGCATTCAATCTTTCCCTTGTACATCACTCTATTGCCCTTAATATACTCCTACTTGCTCTTGACAGACCCAAACTCACGATTTTGATAGAAGAGCATATCAACATCGTTATGATTTAAGAATAGACAATAGAAATTCAGCCCTCACTGATCATAGAACAACCTCCAACCATAGCATCAACATAGGAAGGATGGCAAATGGTCAACAAAAAAAGAAGAATAGTAGAGTCATACTGTATAAAAAACACAAAGAATTTTAATAAACAGGAAGGTGAAATAAAAGCTGCGTTTCCCGAAGCCCATTGATGAGCCCGACGCAATACTACAAACAATTGGACAGTTTGCGCACTTCCGTCACGTAAACGTCAGTCCGAGCGCCGTTATTTAAATCCTCGAATTCAGGGAGGTGTAAAGGAGGCGGGCTGCGGAAGGATACTTTGTTTACAAACAAATTTCTTTACAAAACATGTGTCGGAAATGGCTTGCCAAAAGTTTTTTAATATTTTAGTTAACTTTTATATTAAGGATATATATCGTATTATTTTATAAAATAGATATATATAAGTATAAGAGTATTGTTTGCAATTGTCAGCTGATCAGACGGTCGCTCGGCCATTGATATATATAAATGATCAACAAAAAAGAAGAATAGTAGAGTCAAACTGTATAAAAAACACAAAGAATTTTAATAAACAGGAAGGCGAAATAAAAATAGATTTTCTCCAAAATTCATTGATGAGTTCGACACAATACTACAAAAAATTGGACAAAAAAATAACCAACCAAAATTAATTCATGGATAGCTAACATAGAAGAAACTTCAGATTCAGTAAAAATTACACTTGAAGAAGGTTCCATTAAAAAATTTAGGAACGAAAGCTAGTGTTATAATATCTATTTTTTATTTTTTTTTAATATGTGTAATTATTAATAAAACTTTGAAATAAACTTCGTGTGTTGATATACTTAAGGGCTAATTGAATATATAGATATATCTAATAGCGATCACAGCTAAATTTACGAATATATATATATATATATATATATATATATATATATATATATATATATATATATATATATATATATATATATATATATAGTTATATATATATATATAATATATATATATATATATATACTATATATACTCAACTGTAACATATATATATATATATATAATAAATATATATATATATATATATATATATATATATATATATATATATATATATATATATATATATATATATATATATATTCATAAATTTACTTTCAGATTTTTATTATTTTAAAATATATACTAAGATATTAAAAATTTAAATTAATAACAATTAAAAATTAACATAGTTATTACAATAATAAATAATCATGGCAAGCAGGTGCCCATTAACCAGCAAAAAGGGATCTATTCCTTGTAAACAAAACTTTTAGCATGGAAATATTTTGATCACTAAGGTGATCAAACGAGAACTATTTGCAAATTATGCAAATTCCAAATATCAAGAGGAACCAATAGAGGTAACTTTACAACAACAAATATGCTTAAACATTTAAAAATTAAACATCCAAAAGAATTAAAGGAGGAAGAAGAAAAAAAAAGACAAGAACAGGAAAGGAGAAGATATTTTATCGCATTTCTTGGGAAGTAAGGGACAGGTGACGATGATGATGATGATGACATATATATATATATATATATATATATATATATATATATATATATATATATATATATATATATATATATATATATATATATATATATATATATATATATATATATATATATATATGGGCGTATACAGGGTAGGGGCAGGGGGCACTCTTGACGAAAAGAAAAAAATGAACCATATATATTTGCCAGACTGCGTTTTTAAGGGTTTATTAGTGGAAAAACTAAAAAAAATACATCAATCGATAGATAATGAAGTAGTAATTACTAATTACTTACGTATTAAAAGCTTGTATTTTTTCCTAAAGAGTTTTAATAGCTTCTTCTGAGAAAGTATTCTCCGCTAGATTGTGGTGGATGCAAAAAAGAAATTTGGTGTCTACATATTGACCGATGAAACTGCAGATTTGTCAGGAAAAAGTAATTACTAATTACTAACGTATTAAAAGCTTGCAATTTTTCTAAAGAGTTTTAATAGCTTCTTCTGACAGTATTCTCTGCTAGATTGTGGTGGATGCAAAAAAATTTTGTGTCTACATAGTGACCGATGAAACTGCGGATTTGTCAGGCAAAGAACAATATAGGATTAAGGTTTTTCGATTTTGAAAAAATGACTGTTCGAGAAGAATTTCTGGGGTTTGAAGTTCTTAAACGATTGATATGTTTTTAGAAAAAGATTTGGATCCGATATATATATATATATATATATATATATGCTCTCTCTTTATACATATCTTCATATAATATATATATATATATATATATATATATATATATATATATATATATATAACTCTTTATATATATATATATGTAATAACCTACAATATATATATATATATATATGGACATTTATAAGATGTTGACTCCGTTTATACGGGGAAATTTTTCGATAAGAAAAACAACAAATTTCAAATATTTTCTATTATGACAATTTCTATTATTACCGTTATTTGCATATATCTATGAATTTTAATATTTATTAGGTAAATTTTTTATAAAATTATAAAATATTTTTAGTAATTATGACATTTTTCTGTATGTTTTATCTCCTCAGATTATTAGTATTCTTATTATTATTTAATTAATTGTATTATTATTATTATTATTATTATTATTATTATTATTATTATTATTATTATTATTATTATTATTATTATTATTATACTTTAATATGAATTTGATTTTTCTTTCTAAGTATTTTATTTTATTTTTATTTTTCATGATAGCTCTAATTTATTTGCTTTTTTATTTATTAAAAAGCTCACCATGGACCCACCGAAACATGGCGAGTAGAGGCACCCACTTTAGTGGGGATGATATAGAGTGGGGGGCCGAAATATTTATCAAAAAAATAAAAATATAAAAATATCAAATATCAATTTTATTATTATCATGGCGTCTTTACAAACTTTACGGCAATCTTTCAGTTAAACTGTAATAATGGCCTAAGCTTACTCATTTTATAAGACTATAGGTGTGAGGCACAAAAAACAATATATATCAATTTCTTTTTACTTTTGTTAATATTAATTAAATTACATTTCGAAAATCAGCATTTAATAATGTATGTACCTAAAAAACATAGAAATTATTTTTACATATTTCTTTGATCTTTGTTCTTGGAGTCAACCTCTTATAAATAGTCTATATATATATATATATATATATATATATGCTATAACTCATATATATATATATAACTAATATATATATGTATATATCTTCTTCTTATATATATGTATATATATATATATATATATATATATATATATATATATATATATATTTCACTCAACCTTTGCCCCTCCCCTTAAATAAAATCCTGCCTACGCCCATCTATACTAGTCAACCAATAATAATATATATATATATATATATATATATATATATATATATATATATGTAACTAATAATAATAATATATATGCTTACACTCTACTATATATATATATGGTGAAAATCAGCAATAAGACGCTTAGTGTAATAGGTATAAAAGTAGGAGGCCTAAATTATTGAAATACTGCAAAGATATTAAAGTTAGTATTAAATTTTTTACATAATAAAAGTAGTCTTCTAGATGTTGAGAGCGTGAGCTTTCGATCTACTAGATCCTCTTTCAGACGCTTTGAATTGAATACTGAATGAAATATTTATATAAAGATTGTTATGTGATAAAAGTTTTTAAATAATTAAAATTAGATTTAGTTAAACTTAGTTTTGATTTTTTTGAAAAAAGGTGTGGTGTTCAAAATTTTGTTTAAGGTGGGGTCAAGAGTATGTTCACCTTGTAGTTTGTTAAAATTGGGAAAGGTTTTAATGCAAAGGGATTCAATGAGTTTGCGTTGTGTGGGGTCGAGTACTTGTAAAATGGGTGTCGTGCCATTATTGTTAATGTTGTGATTGAATTGGGTTCTGTGTAATGTGAGTGCCGATTTTTGTGAGTCAAAAGTGAGGTCATGTTTGTGTTGGTAATGGCGTCTAGTGAAATCATTAGTTTCGCCAATGTAGCAAGAGGTACAGTTAGAGCAAGGGATTTTGTACACACATTGTGAAATGTTATCAAAGATGTGAGTAGGCAGTTTGAAAATGCGTTTTAGGGAGGATGTGTTGGAGGTAGTTAGTCTTAGAGATGTAGGTAAGGATTTTAATGATTTTAATATGTGGGGTATGAGGGATTGGTAAATAAAGAATAAGTGTTAATGGAGGAATTGTAGGGGGGTTTGTAAAATTTCTTTTTTGCTTGTTTGAGAGAGTTTAATTTTAGGGTAAGAGAGTTTGGTGAAGGTGTTGAAAATATAGTTGAATTCAGTTTGTAGGAAAGGAGGAGAGCAAATTCGAAGGGCTCTAAGAAAAAGGGAAGTTAAAACACCTGATTTTGTGTTGGTGGAGTGGGAAGAGAACCAGTGAATATAGGAAGGGTTAAAAGTTGGTTTACGATAAACACTGTAAAGCAAAGTGGGACTGTTATCCCAGGTAAGTAGGGTGTCAAGGAATGGTAAGGTTTTGTTGTTGGAGAGTTCCATGGTGAATTTTATGTTAGGATGGATGGAGTTGATGAAGTTAAGTATGAGAGTGGGGTTATTGGTTAAAGGTGTGGAGATAAAAATATCATCAACATAACGAAGCCATGTTGTGTTAGAGAGAAGAGGGTGATTGAGTATGAAGAAATGTTCTATCAGTTCCATGAATAGGATACTGAGAATGGGAGAAATGGGAGAGCCCATGCTTAGACCTGAGTTTTGTTTGTAATGTAGGTTGTTGAAATGGAAGAAATTATGTTCAAGAGAGAGGAGTATTAATTGTTTAAGGAAAGGGAAAGGGTATTTTAGTGTATAGGTGTTTTCTTTAAAATACCTTTCTAATAAAGAGATGGTGAATGGGACGGGCACAAAAAACACAACACTTAACACCTCATAACAACCACATCCTCAGTTTCGATGTTACCTCTCTATTTACCTCCGTGCCCGTCCCATTCACCATCTCTTTATTAGAAAGGTATTTTAACATACTACAAATTGAACATACTCTTGACCCCACCTTAAACAAAATTTTGAACACCACACCTTTTTTCAAAAAAATCAAAACTGTTTAACTAAATCTAATTTTAATTATTTAAAAACTTTTCTCACATAACAATCTTTATATAAATATTTCATTCAGTCTTCAATTCAAAGCGTCTGAAAGAGGATCTAGTAGATCGAAAGCTCATGCTCTCAACATCTAGAAGACTATTTTTATTATGTAAAAAATTTAATACTAACTTTAATATATTTGCAGTATTTCAATAATTTAGGCCTCCTACTTTTGTATATACGGTATATATATATATATATATATATATATATATATATATATATATATATATATATATATATATATATATATATATATATATATATATATATATATATATATATATATATATATATATATATAATATATAATATAATATAATATATATATATATTTATATATCTATATATATATATATATATATATATATATATATATATATATATATATATATATATATATATTTATATATATATATGTATATGTTTCACATATATATATATATATATATATATAATATATATATATATATATAACTGCTATCTTCTTGTGTATATTATATATATATATATATATATATATATATATCGGAATCGGCATCGGCTGGAAATTTGGAATCGTCCCATCACTATATATTGAGAGCAAATAAAAAATAAAAATAAAAGGAAGAATAAACTTCTGTTCTATCTATTAAAATAATAACGTCATAAAGGTACGATTTTTAAGGAAATTTTGAAACTGAATAAAACTGATGTAGGCTTTTTCGAAAGATCGAAATGTACGGGCTCTTTTTCAGATTCCTGTTGACTTATTATATTACATAAACATGAGATCAGGTCCTAGCAATACAGTGCCTTTGGTGTTATATTTTCTTAATCTACCTTTCAGTTTACTCAGGAATAGTAATTAAAATAAAATGCTTTGATCTCCCTCGAAGTCTGTTACCTACTTCGAACGTACTTTTGCAGCGATACGTTCAGGAAAACATTCTAGGTCAATACTTTCTCTCTTGTTATGAACATGCAAGCACCTATGGACTTGTAAGAGTTTGACTCGCTCACTGAACTGATGGTGAACTGGATGAAAATACACGTTACGAAAATGTAATTTGCTCTCTCTATTGAAACAAATGAACCGGGAAGTAGTGCATTTAATAGATTTCAACGGCGTATTTCACCACCGTACCGAGAATTAGTAGGCA
>JABUQX010110809.1:12500-35000 GCA_015478945.1 Trachelipus rathkii | reverse complement strand
AATTTTTAAGTTTATTTTTTTTGCTTATCCGCTTCTTCTAGAACTATTTAACAAATATTTTCCCGGTCTAAAGGGGTTTCGAGTGCTTTAAATCCTGGTCTTGCAAAGAAAACTAATGGGTCATTATCTTTAACAACCATTATAATCAATTGTATTTTGAATTTTTCACTTGACATAGACATAACAAGTTTTTGGGAACTGAAAAAGTTTCCACTTTAGTCTGATTTTTTGAAATTAAAGGTTTATCCTGATTACCTTTGCTTCACCTTTCTTTTAACAATTGCACCAATGTCTGGATGAGAGCGTTTTAAATGTCGCATTAATTTAAAGGATTCAGTAGATGTATTGTGACACCATGAGTAACTGGTAGTTGGTAAACCCTTTCGTGCATGATCAATTTGACTGTTTCCCATCAACTATTTAACTATTTCATATTGACAAATGAAAACACTTCATCTTTAACGTGATAATATATTCAAATATATGAGATGTTTCCGATTTTGGTTTAGTTGGCATGATTTTTATAAGGATATTAAACTTAATTAATTAAAGTTATCTATAGAAGTACCGAACCTTTTTTATTATTATTGAATAAAACAAAGTATACATGTTACAAAAGTATTTTCTGAAAAAAATATATATATATATATATATATATATATATATATATATATATATATATATATATATATATATATATATATATATATATATATATATATATATATATATATATATATATATATATATGTATTTTTTGTTCTTCAAAAAAGGACTTTCTCGCCGCTTCCCAAATCTGCATGAAAAATACATATAGTTTCACCTAATTTTATTTCAGTTACGAAAAATTTCCCAAAATTTGTTTACCAGTGTAATAGATAAATATAGATATAAATATTTGTTAGTTGTAGATTAATTTGCTCTCATTATAAAAGTTACGTCCTAGAAGGTCAACATAATATTAGGTCACATCCTTAATAAACGCACATAAATATAATATATAAAATGAATAAATAACTGCTCTCTTTAGTTTATCTAATCAATCCTCTTCTTTAGTCCAATTCTGAACTTAAGCACACTCCTATGATTTGATATTGATCAGCTCTCTCCAAATTCCTATATGAAGCCGCCTCTAGTTCTATATTGTCTGTTTCTCATCAATTTTCTTATTTATATTATTTATAATATGATTCACGTCTTATATTACTTATATTATATTTAAGCAGAATACAAATTATTATTGACTCAGGTAATCTGGAAAGAAAAGATTTTTAGAACACTATAACAAAGAGTAATGTTTATACTCATCATTACTCTTTGCTATCAATCTCACACCACTCTCTCTCCTCTCTCTTATTCCTCTAATGTTCCTCCATCAAGTATTCATACAATCCTCTTTTATTTCCATTTTCTTTCGTCAATCCATCTGCTATTTGTTCCTTTCCATTTATCCAACATATATCACCAATTATTCTCTTTCGTAACAATTCTTTTATCACTGCTAAATCAACTCTCAATCTTCTACTCTGAACATTTGTATGTGATTTTACTGCACTTTCTAACGATTTACTATCCGAATACCCAATTAAACCTATATTCCTTTCCCCTGTTAGTTCCTCCCATAATTCTTTAACATATATACCCATTTCCAACCCATTGCTTCTGCTTCTAATGGTGATATTACTACTCTGTTAGCTACTTTGGATTTCCATATTATTGGTGTTTTATGTCCATAATCATTTTCTAATGTTACAATATACCCTATTTGTGATTCCCCTGTTCCTAAACCATTAAATGACGCGTCAGCAAATACTTTTATTTTTATGTTTCCTTGTAACCTCTCCATTTTTAGATGTCTCTCTTCTGCTTTTGTTTTTTCCATCACTTTTATGAGTTTCCTCACATCACCTGTAGTCCCATTTTTCATTTTCTTTCCCAAAACACTTACTTGATAATTTACCTCTGACCTTGTTTGCTGCCATAACCAATTCAGTTGTCCCACCCCTGATCTATATTCTGTTTTTTCCTTCTCGTTCAGATTTCTGTCTCCACTGTAGAATTTTTTATTGACTATAGATGTCTTACAATAATTATCTTGTTCGAGTATTATGTGGTCTCTCTTATCGTGTATTTGCACCCCTATATATCTAAATTTCTTCGACTCTTGCCTCCCAACCTTTAATCTCTCTTTTAATTTATTTATAATTTGTCTCTCAAAATGTTTATCCCCTCCATAACATAAATCGTCCACATGACATACAATGATACCTCTCAGCCCGTCCTGGTTTTTCCATGTGAATATTGATGGTTCTAATTGACAACAATCTCCTAGATTTTCTAGTATTTCTTTCAAACTGTAATACCATACTCTTGCTACATCCTTTAATCCATATACAGCTTTTCTTAACACTCCATAATTTCTTCGTATTCGCCTCCTTTGGTGGTTTGATTCCCTTGTAAGTATGCTGTTTTAATGTCTATTGACTTACATACCCAATCCTCTCTTTTTATTATCCCTAAAGTCATTTTTAGGGCATCAGAGGCACATGTTGGTGCTTCGTTGCCTTCATCATTTCTCTTTTCTTCAAATCCTCTGACTATCAATCTAGCTTTGCAATATTTTTCTTCGTTCTTTTCCTTTTCAGTAATTACCCATCTGGTATTCAAACCCTTCCTTCCTTTCGGCTCTATTTCTTCCATTACTTCATTTTCTTTCCAATTCAATATTTCACTATCCTTTGCTTTGATAACATCTATATCTCTCACATTCCCCAAAAGGACTTCTTCTTCCTCTGGTATTGGTTCATGTTCTTCGAATTCCTTTAAATCTATCCAAGTTATCGTACCATCATTAAAATCCTTTATATTATAACTCTGATTCCACTTTTTACTCTTCACTTTACCAGCTCTACTCATTATCTCCACCCTCTTTTCTTGTCTCGTTGCTTTATCTATCATTTTCCATCTTTCTCCCTTCTTTAATCTACTGAGATCTTCTTCTTCTTCTTCTTCTTCTTCTTCTTCTTCTTCTTCTTCTTCTTCTTCTTCTTCTTCTTCTTCTTCTTCTTCTTCTTCTTCTTCTTCTTCTTCTTCTTCTTCTTCTTCTTCTTCTTCTCTATTTTCACCTTCTTCTTCTCTATTTTCACCTTCTTCTTCATCTTCGTCTTCGTTTTCACTTCATAGACCGTATACACTGTCGTTGTCTGTTTCTTCTTCTTCTTCGTCGTTTTCTTTTACCTTCTCCTCTTGACTACTCGGTATATCTCCTTTATTGTCTTTATCTATTCTGTGTCTGTTTTTGTCGTCCTTGTCCTTTTCTGTTTCTTTTTTATCTTCATCCTCTGGATCATCACTTTTATTGTCTCTCTCTTGTATTGTATTTTCTTCTTCTCTTTGTATTCTATTAATATGTACTCGTTGTGTGTATCACTACTGTTTTTTCCATCTCTTACCATGTTCCCTCTTATAATGTACCCATTCTCCTATTCTCAGGTCTTCCACCTTGCTCTCTCTTATGTTATTATTTAACGCTCTTCTAAGTTTCATTTCAGCTTGATTGCTCATGACTTCCTTCCACGCTCCTATTATATATTTTTTCATTTTCAGTTATCACTTGTTCTTCCCATCCCTCATTCTGATCTACATCCCATTTCGTTACTGAATTTCCTCTATGCCATCCAAAAACTAAATTATTAACTGTGTACCCGCCCTTATTCGGTATGTTATTTCTCCCATAAGCTGCCTATCTTAAACATAGCATTTTATTTCAATAACCATCCTCTTGTAATTTTCTTATATTTTCCTTTAACAGTCCTACAGCCTTTTCACATTTACCGTTGCTCCATGGACTCTCAGCTGCCGTTGCTAATAATAATAATTTGATGTTGAACATTTCGCACATTTCTTCCATGGTTTAATTCTGAAATTCCCTTCCATTATCCGATAATATTTTTTCAGGTGCTCCATACACACTTATCCATCTATTTATGATCTTACCCACTATCTCTGTTTGTTTTTACCTTCTGTCCATGTAGCCTGTATATATCTGTCAATTCGTCTATCATAACTAGGAATCTCTTCCCATCCAATTCTCTCATGTCTACCGATAATAATTCATTAAACCTCGTTGCTCTTTCTAACCCCACTATTGGTCTACTGGTGTGTGTTTGTATAATTTACATGCTTGACATGTATCTGTTACTTTATTTATTATTTGTAGTAATAATTTTCTATCTCTCTCATATTTATTATCCCCCCATATGCTTTTTCCATCATTTTTACCATATTTTCCTTACTACAATGTCCAAATTGTTTGTGTATTTTTCTAAATTTTTCTTTATTCTGCTTCTCGTTGTTTCCTATCCACCATTTTTCCTTCCCTAACCAGATCCTATATTTCCTTTGTATTAATGGTAATCTAATGTGTCCTACTTTATCCACTCTCCCTTGTATTTGTAACCCTAATTTTGTTAAGTTTATAACGTTATTTTGTAAGTTCATTATTGCTCCCAGGTTCTGTAGAGTTTTTCTACCTATTAGCCAAGGTATTTCCTTGTCATTTATATAATTTACATAATCTGTCTTTAAATATATAGTATTTCCCATTATGTGTATTGGTATTTGTAGCCGTTTTTCCCCCTTGTAATCTGATCCCCCAAAACTATATGTTTTCTCAATTCTTTCTTCCCTCTCTCTTAATCTTAATATCTCATCCTTACTAAGACTTCTCAATATCACTTCTAGTCATTCCCTTCCAATCACTGTGCTGTTGCTCCCTGTATCTAGTATTGCCTCAATCATACCCTTATTTTCTCTATCATCATCAGTTTCATGTGTAGGTTCATGTCTCTCACTCAAATATATATATTATTCTTCTCCTCTTTTTCTTTCATATTCCACCAACATGTGCTCTCTTCATGTCCCCACTTACGACATTTCATACATTTTCTTATGTTCTCATCTCTTGTTTGACATGTTCTTGAGTCATGTCCCTTTCTACCACATTTTAAACACACCATTTGTTCTATACAATCTTTTGCTACATAACCATCTTTCATACACTTAAAGCAGCTTATTCCTCCCTTTTTTAGACATTGCCAACCCATATGTCCTCTTCCACCACATTTATAACAAACCAGTTTTTCTTCTTTTACTTCTCTTCTCTCTTATTTACTGCTCCTGTACTCGCATGCATTTCTTGTCTCCTTCCATCTAATCACATTTGTTCCATTTCTTTTTCATTACTTTTCAACTCATCTTTCTCATTTTTTCTTTCTTCAAATATACGCAGCATTTTGTTTTTTAATATTCTCATATTCTAATTCACTCTCCCTATACATCCACCAACGATTTGCTGTATATAATAAATGTGCTCCCTTTACATTTGGTCCCCATTCACTCATACCTAAACATATCGCTTCACCCATTACTTTTGCATATCTCATCACATATTCTTTTACGCTTTCTTTCTCTCCTCTACTTATTTTTAACACATCTAGTACACTATTAAATCTTTCTACTCTTTTATCTACCTTATATCTGGTATCTAAGGCCGATAATATCAGATTCACACCTCCCTCTTTTGTTAATTTCGTCATGCTCACATTCTTAGTTATTTCCTCGGCCTCCCCTTCCAGATGTAACCTTATTATTAAACCATTTTCTTCACTTTCTCATTCAATTCCACCCAGTCATTCACTCTTCTTCTCCATTTCTCATAATCACGCTCCTGTCCAGAAAGCACAGGACATTTCCCTATCATCCTGCACTCTATCTATCCCACGTTCCTTTTTTCCTCTGTATCAGACCCTATCCTTATTTTTCCAGATTATCAAGCAGAGTAGCGCAATTGATAATTATAAATTGACTTAGGTAATATTAATATTATATAGATATATTATAGAAATTACTAATAGTGAAAATTATTATTATTGCCTGGAAGTATATATATATGTAATATATGTATATATACAATAATATTCTTTCAATATATATATGGCTATGTATGTAATAACCTATATGCTTAATAATAATATTAAATATATATATATATATATATATATATATATATATATATATATATATATATATATATATATATATATATATATATATATATATATATATTATATATATATATATATATATACTTTCTTCTTTATCTTCTTTACTAATATATATATATATAGTAATATGTAATAATATATATATATATATATAATATTTATATATATATATATATATATATATATATATATTGGTCATCAATAACCCCATTATTTTTCACATCATCAATCAGTAATACTGTATATCCTCACCCTATCCAAGCTTGAATTATAAACGTTATAAGCGTTGTTCCAATAATGTTTCATTGTTTGTTTCTCGGATTTAGAATTAGACAGTAATTGAGAGAGGGGGCGCTAGGAGGTTTAGGGATACTATCCCTGAAATACGAAAAAGGGGGTTTAAAAAATACGAGTAATATAAATAATATAAGAGGTATAATATTAGTAGTCTACGTAATTGGTTTTAGTATTTTAGTATTCTGTAAATACTGAACATATAGGCGTAAATACTGAACATTGGTGTAAGTACATTGGATCATATATGTGTTTATTGGTATTAACATTTCAGCACTTGGCTCGAGTACTTGATAGGATTGAAATAAATATGTAAAATGTATTGATAGTATCAAAGACCATGGTTATTACTATTACCACTATTACTGCAAATATGTTACAGTATTGGTTTCAGTATTTCAAGACCCTGCTTGTTTGTACTAAACATTGGTGTAAGTACTTCATTGTCCTAGCATTAAAACATATATGTATTAAAACAGCAAAAATATTTAAAACCACGGAAACTACCTATTTTACCATTACTATACACACATTTATATTGCGCTATTGGTTTCAGTACTCTGTAAATACTGAACATTGGTGTAGGTAATATTTTCATAGCATTGGAATTAATATGTATTAAAGTATCATAATATTCAAAACCATGAAAACTACTACAACTCCTATGGTCCTGCCACTACTACTTCAAATAGTCTACAATATTGGAATCAGTACTGTTAGTGCTGAACACTGATTCAAGTACATCATTGTTCCAGTATCCAAACATATGTATTAAAATATCTTTATAAGTGAAACAAATAATACTAATTTCCATTAAAGCTACTACTACAGCTAATATTAATATTACAACTGATGTTAATTTTCATTTTTATTTTTCCAGGTCTGAAGTCGAGTACGTCGCAGACGAAGGGTTTGTACGTCTAAACCTACGACGACCCGTGAACTTGTATGTCCCGTCAGATCTTCAAGAGTCATATGACCCTGCAGCCAAAAGCAAACTTCCAAAGGGACATTTGGAACTTGAATGGGTCTACGGCTACAGGTAATCAATCTACTTTCTACTAATCACTCAACTTTTGATCTATTATAATCAATCTATTTTCGATCTGCTAATCAATTCACTAATACAAATAGATCGACTTATGATTTACTAATCAATCTACTTACGATCTACTAATCAATTTTCTTATACTTATCAATCTACTTTTGATCTGCTAATCAATTACTTATGATATACTTATCAATCAATAATGGTCAATCTATTTGCGATCAACTGATCAATCTACTTGCGATCTAATAATCAATCTACTTACGATCTACTAATCAATCTTTTTATACTGCTAATTAACCTACTTACCATCTAATAATTAATCTACTTATACTAATTAACTTACTTACGATCTACCAATCAATCTTTTTATACTACTAATTAACCTACTTACCATCTAATAATTAATCTACTTATACTAATTAACCTACTTACGATCTAATAATCAATCTTTTTATACTACTAATTAACCTACTTATCATCTAATATAATTAATCTACTTATACTAATTAACCTACTTACGATCTACTAATCAATCTACTTACGATAAACTGATCAATCTACTTATTATACGCTAATCATTCTACATATGATCTACTAACTTAATTTTCTTTTGTTGTTGTCTTTTATTTTATATTATGATGAATACGTAATGAATATCTACTCAAAGGTCTAACCTACTTTTTAAATGGTAGTTTTTGGTAGTTAGTAGTATAACGTAGAGTCGCAAACTCCATCAACTATTAAAGACTCAAACACTAGTCCTGTGAGTCTACAATATTATTATTATATCGTTATTATTATTATTATATTATATTATTATTTTATTAATTATTTATTATTATTATTATTTATTATTAGATTTTATTATTATTATTAGTAGTAGTAGTAGTAGTAGTAGTAGTAGTAGATGGTAATGCTACTAGTAATAGTAGTAGTAGGTTGTAACTTTTTAATATTTTATTTCACGAGAGGGTTGCGATTTATTGATAAAAAAAATCGGTTGGCTAAATTATTTTGGGTAACCAATTTCTAATTCATAATTTTTGCACACACACACACACATCACACACACACACACTCACACACACACACACACACCAACACACACACACCACACACCACCACACAACACCACACACACAACACACACACACACGACACACACACACACACACACACCACCACCCGAACATACAGATATTAGATGAAGCATTAAAATACTCTCGAATATTTATTTCATTTGACAACAAGAGTCTACGACTTCGACTCTCAACTCCGTTTCCGACTCTCGGCTAGTTCTTAAACCCCTCGCTTCAACGCCGGTTAAGATTTTTTGGCGCCCGATGCTGGCCGCGATTCAGCTGACGCGTCTGAGCGTAAATGATTAGCGATATGAGCCAACTCTCACCACATGTAGTGTGGCGTCTGGCGGCGGGGAAGGCCGGGTAGCGCCGATAGATACGCTAGTAGCATGGACTTCGACTCTCAACTCCGTTTCCGACTCCGGCTCCGACTCCGGTTCTTGTCTAAAATGGCACCGATTCCGAGACTGGCCGGAAAAGAAAAACTGTAACTGATTTTGCAATTATTATTATTATTATTATTATTATATTATCTTACGTATGTAACTTTATTATTATTTTGCATGATTAATACGAGTTATTTCTTATTTATTATCGCATAATGCAACCACAGTGTTTGTGTATCCTGATATTATTATTCATTACTTTATTATTTATTATATATTATTATTTATTATTATTATTATTATTATTATTATTTGATGTTTCGTAATGTTCTCAGGAGTGGGAATGCTGAGCTCACGCTTCACACCCTTTCAAAGCTGATTTTGCTTAAGAGAATAATAGGTCCCTCGTGTATCGTATGAGCGTTCCTTGATTGTCATCTGAGTGTCTCTTGTGTACCATTTGAACCTGCCTTGAGTCTCCTGTGAGCGTCTCTTGCGTGTGCACTGTGTATCTTGTGAGAGTCTCTTGTAACATGTGAAATGTTTTGAAGTCCCACCGCGTCCTCCATCGTTTCCACCACAGTGTACCTATTGAGCCTTTTTATTGTGTCCAGTGTGAGATGCGCGCTAACTAGCCTGAATAGAGTGTCATGTGAGTGTCTCTTGTGCATCATATGGAGCGTCTTTAGTGTTCTGTGAACGCACCTTGAGTGTCTTGTAAGCGTCTTTTGTATCTCAGGAGAGGTACCTTGAGTGTCCTGTAAGCCTCGCCTGTGTACCTTGTGAGCGTATCTGGATTTTCCTGTGAGCGTGACTTGAGTGTTCTGTGAGTGTCTTTTGAACATATAACTAATTTGAATCCATCTCTATTAATTTATCAAAAAATAAAATTTTGCTAAAATTTTTATTTTTATTTTTATTTTTCTCTAATTTAAAAATCTTAAACATGAATTTTTAACGTAAATTTAAATGAATTTGACGTTAATTAAAGGTTCTGAAATTTATCAAAGTTGCCAGAAACCTTTATTGAAGAGTTGCTAAAGATAAGTTGTACTAAAGTTGCCAGAAAACGGACAGTTGCAGCATTACTTAAAAAGATGTAGTCAATGTTACCAGTAAGTTGTAAGATGCAGAGTTGTCAAAAATAAATTTTAATCAAGTTATCAGAAATCTGTCAGTTGCTAGGTTGCTATAAATTAAATATAATCAAAGTTGCCAGAAAGCTGTAAATATCTAGGTTACTAAAATTAATTCTAGTAAATGCTAATCGTTGATGATTGTAATGATTTTGTTTTCATTCTATTTTATGATATACATTTTTAAAATACATAAATACATAAAGTACATATTCTTGGAAATAATTACATAAATATATTAATAAACCTGTAGGTAAGAATATTAAATAAATAAATGAATAAAATAATATATCTTGTTCATTGTCCGCGGTAAACAACGGATATACAGCACTAACTAAACGATCACAGGATGATAGATATAGAGTAAGAATAGATTAGATAGGATAGATAGATAGATAGATAGATAGATAGATAGATGATGATAGATAGATAGATAAATTATTATCATTTGTACACACAATCAGTCACACACACATAAATATATAAAACTTCTCCAAACCAGAAATTTCCAGACTCTATACTACATAGGGCATATAAATTACCTGTAGCACTAGCTTTACGGGTTAGTATTCATGTGTTTTGTATACTAACTCTGTACCCATTCATAGCCTGACTTTATTAATCAATTTATCGTCCCTATCTTAGGTGAGTTGACTCTACCTATTAAGACTATGTGAGATATACATAGAGGGTGAGTATTTAGTATATATATATATATATATCTATAATATATAGATACTATATATATCAGGCGTCGTATACAAGGGTAGCAGGGTAGGTAGCTCACACACATTAGCAGTCTTTTTTTTAATAAAATAATTTTAAATGGTAAGTAAAAATAAATATCTAGAATTTATATGAATAGTGTAAAAAAGAAACTGATTATAAAGATATTATGATTAAACAAATTCAACTACTCTAGTAATAAACAATTATAATAATTAGAAAATTTCATTTGGAAATTTTCCTCCTACTCGTTAGGTCCTAGAAGTAAAAATTCGAAAGCGCGTTGGCGTAACGGGTGAGATCTCATATTTTCATATAAAAATATATAGGAATATAAAGCCAAGCTTACTCATACCTTGCTGTTTGAGCAAAAAATAACGCAAATTCGCGAGTACGAAACTATCGTTCACCCACCAGTAAAATCGTACGAAATAATTTGAAAAAAAAGATTTAAGTCTCTCTCTCTCTCTTTCTCATCTCTCTCTCTCGTGCGTCTCTTGCTCATTCTCCACATGCTCTTCTCTCTGCCCTTTCTGATTCTACGTGTCAATCCTGTGTGTGCGATATATTATCATCTTCGTCCTTCGGCGTTATCTTCACGCGTCATCAGTTCTTACTCTTCCCATCATACTCATATCTCACCAATCCCTATGTTCACCACATCGGTTTAACTATCTATCCTATCGTATCTGTTATCTATCTTTCTATCTGACTATCTTATTTAATCTTATCTATTCTATCTACTCTAATCATATCTAATCGTATCTATTCTATCTATCTATCTTCTATCGTATTCTTATCTATCTATCTAATCGTATTAGTATTCTATTACTATGCTATCTATCAAGTACGATATTTTCACTTATGGGGGCAGATGAAAATTAATGTTTACCATGATATTTCTCAGTCGGCTGCGTAGTTACACATGATCCGAGGACAAGTGAGAGTATAACTTTTTACTCGTTTTGTCCTTATCCTATTCTTAAATAATATTTACAATAAAATTAGTCAGTGGTCTGACACATGTCTGGGATATTTGAGAATTGCTCACACTAGCAGATCATAATACAACAACCATATCTCTACCCTCGTCCAAGAATAAGACTTTGAAAAATTTAAATTTTTCTTCAAATAAAATTACGATGCAGTTAAAGAGTTTTCGTTAAATATATATATATATAAGTGATGTATAGTTATATAATATATATATTAGATTCTATATCATTATATATATATATATGTAGGTACTTATATATATAATTATAGATACGGCTCATGCGCCTGTACAGATAACTACCCTGTCTTTAATGCTTATACCTATCCGACCTAACGTGTCCCGAGCGTGCTATATCCAACATCTGTTAGTATATAGTATAGGTATATTAGTATATATATATGTATATTTATATATATATATATATAGATAAGGTATACTATAGTAGTAGTATAATTATATATTATGTATATATATAATTATACATATTAGTAATAGTAGTATTTCCAAGCTTATATATTATATATAAATGCTTATATCGATAAATGGAGTATTAAGGCTAGGTATATAGTAGAGGCTTAATCAATAATATATCATAGACCTTAGTTAAACCATACGTCCTCAAATATAATTTTATGTATGAAAGGTTTTTAATAATAAGGACGACAGGAAAATATTGAAACCTTTAAAAATTCACAGACACATAACATATTTTTTGAGCGCTATGCACTCATCTAAGTTTTTTCTGAATCCTCCAGTTAAATTATTCATTACCTAGCTTCCACAATAAGTGTATGTTGCCGCTCGGTAAATTATCCTCTTATGTAATATAGAGGACACTGCGATATTAAACATAGTAGTATATTTGAATAGATAATATAATTTAATAAGTATATTATTTTATATATAACTCGATTGAGGGTTTCAAATAATATGATATAGAGTAATACTACATATTTATATATTATATATACCTATATATAGTATCAATATATATATAGTATGGTACCAGATTGTTCTTATAATACTGACTCACAGTATGTAAGACTCATTTTCAGGATGCTGTAATGATACATATGCATTATAAGATGAAGGACACAAAAATTTTAAGGGAGGATGGTATTTTAATTTTCTTTTTTTGTTTGGAAGGTAAAATTTTTTTAATTTGGTTTTAGAATCTAAAGCGATTCCCATAGAGTTAACACCTGCAAGGAATGCAAGGGTTTCGGGTCTCCTCGCCTGCCCGGGTGGGTCAGCGACGGTAGGACTTAACATCCCCACTCTTCTCCGGGAGTCCTCCGAAGACCCGCCGCTCTTTTGTCTTGGTAGTTCGGGGGGCTTCCCTCCGGACATAGCCCCTGCCGGGTATTGAAACGTCCACCCCGGATCGGCTGGCCCTCTACCTTCTTCACCCCTCGGCTCAGCCCCCTAATTTGGTGTGAAATCAATTACTGTTGTAATGGTTTTTTGAGAAATATTTGTGAGTTTTTGTTTTAGGGGGCTCGAGCCGGACGGGGTACAGAGGGGGGGGACGTTTCATAATCCCCGGGAGGGGATGGGCGTGACCGAGATGAACCCCCGCCGACACCCAGAAAAGTACCAAAGAGCGGGACGGGTCTCTGGAGACCATCTCCCGGAGGTAGGTGTGGGGGAATTAGGTCCCCCCCCTTAGCGTGCCACCGGAGGCCGAGCAGACCCCGACTCCTTGCCAGTCTTTGCGGTTCCCGTATAGCGACATCGTGTTAACAGCCTGTGCAGCGCCGCTCTTGAAGCCGTACAAACCGCCTGCGCCGCATAAAAGTTAGTAAACCTCATGCCGCACCCAACGCATCATCCCCATATTAGGTGTTTGTATACGGACCATCAGATATATATAATAATATGAATAGTATATAGATATTATAATAGTAGGATCGATCTATTACTAGATAGGTATAAGTGATTAGACTATATTATATATTATAGGAATATTATATATATACGTATATTATATTATAATTATGTAGTATATAATTAATTTTGCTTCCTAATATGCGTGTATCGCAAGGAGATTTAACACGAAGGTTGTTGGCGTTCATACTTAACTTTTTTAATGTTACTCCCTTGGTGTATAATCATTTCATTATAAATATTTATTTTTGTGATCTCAACCGCGATCCCACACGTAATATCCCTCGCGGCCCGTCCTTGATGGTCGCGACCCCCCGGTGAGAAACGTCTGCTTGGCACTGGAGGGGGTATTCTCCTTTTATAGCATGTTCAACAATAAAAGTAAAAATGATTTGACTTCCAAAAAAAAAAAAAAAAAAAAAAAAAAAAGTTAATCCCTATCCTCTAGAATAGTTTCGCTTGGCTGAGTTCCAATATTCAATTTTGTCTTTACAGTAGGAACGCTGCCGTTCTACGTCATGAGTACTACTCGTAATGCGATAAAAAAAAAAATGCTTGACCATCATATTATAATAGCTAGTAATATGATACTATATATATATGTATATGGTATATATAATATATATATATAGTGATAATGATATGAAGTAATATGATAGCTCATATATTATATATCATACTAATATATAGGTATAAGTTATATATTAGTAATATGTGAAATAGTTAAGAATATACTCAAGGTATATGAATATATACGAACTACTATTGTGAAGTCACACAAATATAATATAATCATAGGCGTCGGCAAATAAACAATAGGCTTCACAAATAACTAATAAAAAAAAGTGAAGCTTCGCTTTTTAACAATCAATAACATTTTTTAAATTGTTTCATCATCCTAAAAATTACAGAATCGTATTAGCCATACCTTGCGCAATACTAGATATATTATTTTGAGACTCAATGGAGATTTCAGTCTGATAAATATTGGGGTTGGAGTCCTATATTATTCATAGTTGATATACTATATATATTATGTATATAATATTATATATCTTATATATATATTTATATTATATTATATATATATAATAAATATATTATATTAGTATATATATGGTTGATATATAATCTTTGCCTACCCAATGTGAATCTTTTCCTGAAAGGTACGGCCTACTAGTATATTAATATGATATATATATAGTAATATGTATATATTATATTATTATAGATATTGATATATATATATATATATATATAGTATATATATATGGATAATTATAGTATTATATACTATATATATGATTGATAGGTTTTAATATGTTAAGATATATATTATATATTATATATATAATATGGATCATTGTTGATATCAGTTCTTCCACCTTCGATATACATTATATCGATTTTGTAGAATGATCGAACACGATTTTCATTAAATTTGAAGTGTAATAAATGCTTAAGTAAATTCACAAATGAAAAGCTAATTTAATACTTTAAAGCCAGCTTCCAACACCTCTATAAAATTAAATAACAAACCTTTACTTAATGCATTAAATATAAGTTAATTATTCTCTTTATACTGTGTCTGAATTTTTTATTTCATTATTTCACTCCTGGATGTTTATAAATATATGGAAGGTATTAGAGTTTGAATAAAGTATTCGAAGAAAATAGTTAAATGTTCAAAATATACTTCTGCGATATTTATTTATTTCTGGTAACATTAAACGTACTAAATTCGTGCTAAACACTTTGCATGTAAAGTCGTCTCCAGTCATTGACTTAATCCGTCTGACGTTTTGATTTTTTTTTCTTATAAATGAATTATATGCTTTGTAGGTATTATGGTGATAACTAATCCATATAGAACTTCAAGTGTATGAACTTGGAACTATTTTGATTCTCAAATAAATGTATAGATTATTGAGTACATATTTGTTAATTTTCCGTGTTTTTTTTTTTTTTGTTTGTTTGTTTTTTTTAATATTTTAATAAATTGGTAGTATAAATTATGATACCAATGAATTTCGAAAGTTTGAAATATTGTTAGTAATTATTATTATGCACAATTCAATTTATATCAAAATATTTTAAAAAAAACAATAGCTGAACTATTTTTGGATAATTACGTATATATATATATATTATAATATAATATATATTATATATAATTATATATAGTTATATATATATATATATATATATATATATATATATAATATATAATAATAATATTATGTACATCGTTTTATAATTTAAAAACTGAACTTAGAGTAGATAGACCGCATAGATATCAGGAGTCGGGGTCTCTCGGCTCTAGGGTGACGACGGGGGGAACTTCGTCCCCCCCTCTGTCCCCCATGCGGTACGAGCCCCTCTTAATGGATAATAATAAGGCTCCTGAGGGCCTATATATGCCTCAACTTACGATCGCCTATTAATTGACTAAATAAAAGTTTAAAACTAAAGATTGTTTATTAATATATATTATTATTATTATTATATTATTATTCATTATTAGTATTATATTAATAATTATTATATTATCATTAGTATAATTATTTTATTATATTTTATTATATTATTTTTATGAGAATTATTGAAATTATTTTTTACTTTTTTTTATATTTATATTTTATTGCTATTATTTTATATTATTTATTCTTATTATATATTATTATTATTATATATATTATTTAGTTTATTTTATTATTATTATTTATTATTTTTTATATTGATTATTATTGATTTTTTTACTAAATATTTTGAAACTAATAAATTGTCAACTCAGTGAACAATAATAAAAAACAGGAACGCTCAATTGTTAAAATGTTGTATTGTGAAAGTAATTTTAAATGAGTTGTAATTATAGTTCTAAATACAGGTATAAATGTTGAGATAGAAAAAACTTTAAATTTTTGGGGTTGTAAAAATTTATAATTAATGTTACGTCCCACCTTAAGAATATTTAAATATAACAACTGCCTTAATATTATTTTTAGATAATTAAAATGGTATATCTTACACTGTACTGTATATAATTCTAATAACCTTCGATTAAAATTTTGGGAGAAGTGCCAAATTCTTCCAGTAATAAAACGAAATTGTTTATGTAATTTTATTTTAACCCATTATTTGTCTAATGAATATAGAACTAAACTTAACTTAATTAGAAAATAAAAGTTCAGTTCTGTCTACACAATTAAAGAAAGTATTGCGTTCATGTGTTCGATTTTTAAGTGGTGGACGTTTTTTTTTAAAAATTAAAACGGCTTAAGCTAACTGGTGAGAGCCTGATAATCAACAAGATCTTCATTTTGTTTATATATTATTATGTATTTATATAATATAATTAATATAGTATATATATATATAATAATATATAAATATATAATATATATAATATAATATATATTATTATCTTTTATTATTATATATTTATATCTTTTACTATTCATATATATATATTTTAATTTTATATTAGGTTATATTACCTCTATATAGTATATAATTTATAATTATATGATCAATATATATATTATATAAATGGAATTGTTTAAAAAAAAGGACAGGCGATAGATATAATAAAATAGATATGTTCGCTAATATTGAGATATTGTATAATATATTATTAATATAATATAATATATATTATATATATAATATATATATAAAATATATATAATAATATAATATATCTTATTATAATATATATATATATATTATATATAATACTATAAGATTAATAGTGTTATATGATTTTAGTTAGTAAGATATATGATAGATATTATAAATCAGTGACAGATTAGTTCATAAGTTATCAAGGTCGGCGTATTAATATGTGGGAGTTCTATCACAATAATTGCATGTGCTTATTGGTTCTCCTAAATTTTATAATTTCAAGTTACTGGTCACCTTTCAAGTTAATTTCTAAGTTGGTATGGAATTTTTTAAGTTCTTTTTATTTATATATTTATTATTTATATATATAGATATATATAATTATAGTATATGTATATATATTATAATTATTATTTATTATTTTATTATATTTATTATTAATACTATTATTTATATTTATTTATTATAGTTTATAATTATTATTATATATATAATATATATTAATATAATATATATATAATATAATATATATGAACTTTGTTTCCTTAAAAGGAATTAACCGTATAATTCAATTCGATATGTATTTAAATGAGTAGTTGGCATATTCTCTCTTTTTTTTCAATTTATTTTCAATGGCAACTATATAGATGCTTCAATAAAGAGTGCCGTATATCGATGCTTTTTTTTTCTAACTATAAGGGTAATGAACGCCAATATTGATTGAATCGCAAAGAAGATGTGGAAAAGAGTCAGGTCTCGCCTCAGCGGTGGATAGACGGGTGACTTTTAGTCTTCCCCTCTCATGTTTCCCAGCATGTTCGGCTCTATAGCCCCTTAAAATTTTTTATTTAAAATAAACAAGGAAATTGAAGTTTTTTGATAAAAAAAAAGCTAATCTTGTCTTGCTGAGACTCTAGCTCTGCTCGCTTCTCCAATTGGAAAGGTTTATAGCCTAAGTGCACGTGAACACTGCAGGGGTTGCGGGGCTGGGGTGGTGGCAGCGAGTGAAGGACGTTCGGCGATTTTGCTAAAGTTTCATGGTGGCAGTTCTTATGCATGGACTTCACTTGTATGATGAAGGATGATGGATGTAGTGCAGATGATGTTTATTATAGGTTACATATAGGTTACAATATATAAGTGAGGAGTAGTATAAAGTATATAATATAGGGTATAGTTATTGAAGTAGAAGATTATTAATTATATATATATTATAGATATTATAGTGAATTATTATATTGAGTAGAGTTGATATAATATATGGTGATATTAGATGTAGGGGGATGTGTAGAGATGTGTGGTAAAAAATAGAGGAGGTCAAGTTGATGATGGTAAATCTATGGTGCCCTTAACAGTGGGAACGGTTTAAGAATGTAGGGACCTGATACCTTAGAGTGGGCGTAACAGGACTGTAGTATTTATTATATAAGTTAGATTAATGGTCACGTTTCTCATCGCTTCACATGAATACAAGCGCAAAGCATATGTTGTAGTATTATCGATTAGAGGATATGGAGAAAATAGTTCAACTTTTGCTCACTATAAAGCGCCCGGTTTGCTACAGGTGGGTGGTAGCTGCGGGATAGAGGCGAAACTATTTATGGTAGTTTGAAGTTGATATAAATGAAATTTTTTCGACTTCAATAGTTTCTTTGTCATGGGACAGCGTTTTTGAATAGATCCTGGAGTTCTTATTTTACCCTATTATATATTATATTATGTGTGTGTGAGGGTATATGGAGATTTAAGAGGTCGATAAGTGTGGTAATGTTTAGCAAGCTTACCGCCGCATCGATTGATCTCGAAAAATACAGTATACGTAACAGAAAACTAATAACATTACTAGCTAAGGAAATTACTAGCGTACTGATATTTTTAATTATAAAAATACTTGAATAAGAATATTTACTTTTTTTATTGGTAAAATTTTTAATACAACCCGACTGGCGGTCAATTAGGCAAACCAATGGTGAGTGCTTACAATGAAGATGAAAAACTTTCTGCCAATAATCGAACCATGATGATTGCTGGGGTGTGCTTTTAAATGACATAGTATAGGTGATATAAAAAAAGAAGATTTTTTTTCTAATAAAGAAGGAGAGTACCCCAGGGGGTTAAACCGAGGAAGGAGTGCAAAGATCGGTCGGCTATTGCCGTTGGTTGTTTGTTTGATTTTTTTTTTATTTCCTCTCTTGTTTCGGTTCCCTTGAACTACGGGGTTGGACTATTCCCCCCCTCCTGTGTTGTTGATTGTTGTCTCTCCTAGAACTCCTATCCTGCTCTAGTATTTTTGGTTGTTTTTTTTTGGTGTTTTTCTGTGTCGTCTGGGTGTTTTTTCCGTTTCCGTGTGCTGTGGGCGTTCCGTCCTTCTCGCTATCTGAGTTATGGGTTAATACGTCTCTTCCCTCCTCTTAGGTTCCCTCACCTGATCGGGGTTCTGTCTATTGACTGTGTTGTCCCCCTGTTTACTTAGGTATTTAATGTAATTTTATTACGATTCGTGCCATGTTTCGCGATTATATTGGTGTTTAGCTGGTATATTTTTGTGTTTCAATTGTCGGTTTTGACCTTATTCTGGGTGATTGTGCTTTGTTGGAGATGAGGTAATGAGATTGGAGAAAAAATAAAAAAAAAGTTAAAGTTTTTGTTTTTTGCCGATTTTTCCATACAAATTTTCGATAAAGCACTGAGGATTCAATTTTAGGTGTGTTATGCAGTTTCTTGGGTTGTACCTGGTATCTAAGTTTTGTCGATGGTAGTTTATGGTTGCTATTGCGTGGGTTAACTTCTTTTTGAGTTGTTTTTTTTGGGCAGTTTCTCCTTTATGACTGATTTATGTGTAGCCTAGATTATATTTTTATATATTTTTATATTAATATATATATTATCATCTATATAGTATATTGATATATGATTATCTATGTTATTTTTGATTTATTTATTATTATTTTAATTTGATTTTTATTTTTTATTTATTGATTGTATTGATTATATATATTATCTTATTTTCTACTATATATCAGTATTATGTATTTGAATTTATTATTGTATATTACGTATGGTGTCATGTAATACTATAGATTACTTAAGGTTGCAATTTTTATTGAAAGTATTGGATTTTGCTACGAATTCGTGGCTGGATAATAATTTTTGTAGTACGTTATAATCTGAACTCGAGAGCACATATATATTATGCCATGCTAGTTTATTATCTCGTTCAGTTGATCGGGGTTGGCTAAGTTATTTTAGTCACTCATAATTTCAATTATTTACCCTTGGGTTTATAGGCAGCTTGGAAAATGGACAGTACATGTATACGCGCCAGCTTCGCTACGTTTGTTGGAGCTTGTGCCTTCCAGAGATGGTGGGTTAGTGTGTATGAGGTAGTTAGTTTGTGTGTTTTCGACAGGGTTTGCTATTTTTTCCAAATAGATGCGAAACACTTGTGGAAGGTTGTATTTTAATTGACGTAATTTTTTTTGTGCTCTATCATAGCACACCAACTGTTTTGTGATCAATGATTAAGTTTTAAGTGGTGGCTATTTATGTGTTGTTTGTAAGTATTTCAGCTCATTCAATTGGGCTTGTTGATTTCCTCAGCTTATTTGAAAGTCCGACAATTATGGATGTTCTAAATTTGAAATTTAAGAAGGAGTATTCCTGAGACTGATCGGGGTTGGGGTATGTGTGTTTCCTAATTACGATGAGTTCGAGAATCTTGGTCACAACCGACCCATCTCGTTAGGTGGTTATTTCGAGCCGGATTAAGTCTTTTTTCTTGCTGGGATTGTTGCGGGGGCTAACGCTGTGGTAGTTTAAGACTTCCTGTCAACGCACATAGGAACAGTGAGAATCTCGTTTGGGGGAAGATGAGGTAGAAGCGGTGAAGGTATGGACAGGTACAGGGAGTGTATTGGAGTGGGGCGACTCGAGCTGGACCTAATTAATAGGGTTTGTCGCACCGCAATAGACGGTTAATTAAAATGGGCGTTTACCCCACCGCATGTGTGTTGTTTCCATGAAGGTTATTAGACTTAAAAAAACACAAATCTATGAATAAACTGTTTAGGTGGGGTGGGTGGTAGATGTGGTCGAAGGTGGGGTTTCGGTTCTGTTGACGGCGAGTGGAATGATGGGGGGGTAGTATTGGTGAAGCCGATGAGTGTCCTGGAAGGGTTCCTAGCGCTTAAAATAGGATCAAACAAAGTAACTTACTTAAATAATTTAAAAATAAACGCAAACTTAACAAAAGAGCATCAATATAATTATATAATATATATATAATAATATAATATATATATATTCTATATATATATATATATATATAAATATTAATAATATTATATATAATATTATATATATATATATTATTATATAATATTATATATATATATAATCATATATGTGTGTAATATATATATTGGCACAAAATTGATTACAAATTGTTTCAACTATTTTCTTTTCTTTTACCTTGTATTTTCATTTTCTTTTCTTTTCTTTTTCCTGAAATATTAAATTCCAAAATCTCTAATCGACATAAAGATATTAACAAATTTAGGTGTTTACAACCAAAACTGTACCGGCGTTGTAATTGTTGTGTTTTTTATGTTTTGGTTTATTTTTGTTTAATTCTTATATTATTTATGTATATTTCGTTTTTTTTATTTATGCTTTTTTTTTAATACAACTTTATAACTTATATTTAGGACTCGGCTTTTGTTGATATAGCATTTTCTTCCTGTGGATATTCTTTATATATGGTTTCCGGAGGTTGCGTAACTGCTATAGGGCCATGATGTGAATATTTATAACAATTTCAGTCAGTCTAGATCGAGGGGATTTTTTTTTTGATTACATATATTTAAGGTGTAATAATTATTATTGCTTGGTTTCTATGAAGTTGGCGTAAAGTTATAATCGTATAATTTTTGGTGATTTATCATTAACGTATGATAGTATTTTGAAGGCTCATAAAATAATTTTGATCTTATTAGCTAATTAAAATTTAATGTTTCTTCATTATGAATTCTGAATTTTACTTAGTATGATATAAGATATTTAATGAAATTATGAATACATTTATTATTATATATGAATTATATAATTAATAATATTTTTCATTTTAATTTAGGTGATTAATAATTCTTACGGTGAGTGAAGATTAAAATAATCAAATTTTACACTTAAAATATGGTTGAATTTTATTCAAAACTACCGTTTATCAAATTAGATAAAGAATATTAATTTAATGA
>JABUQX010110809.1:0-2500 GCA_015478945.1 Trachelipus rathkii | reverse complement strand
TTTCTAAAAAGTTCGAACTCATTAGCATTGCCCTATTATCCTATTATAGGAAAGGGGGAAATGCCCTTGGTAATTTCTACCTAGGGTCCGGAAAGTTAATCAAACCATAGGCCCTCGCGCGTCAAGGGTTTTAATTTAATTTTTTTTATCAATTAAACACGTCTGAAAATTTTAAAGTTAGCTTCTTTTAAGAATATTTTAGCCAAACTTGAAGTTAAGTAAATTATTTTTCTCATGAAATAGAAAACGTCTTAACATTTAAAGTTAATTTATTTTACAATACACAGTAGAGTTGCAGACTAGGAGAGGTACTGAGAGAGCGAAGATAATAAATATAAATTCTATACAATATTTTTTCATTAACATAATATTTTTTTGGCATGTAATAAACCACTAAATCCCCTTATCCGGATGCACAGTTTTAATTGTCTACATTATTATTATTATATTATTGATTATTCGCATTATTCCATTATTATACTATTAGATTATTATTAATTATTATTTTATTATTATTATTATTATTATTATTTCAGGCTCATGTTTGCATATGGGATTCAGAGTCTTTAGAAGTCCTTCACGTTATAGGTGTTCCGCGCCAGACACATCCACCAACCCAAATAACACCACCCGGCTGACAACACATAATAAACGACCCAAAGCCCAAACTTCACACACCCGAACGTCCCCGGCCTCGCACATTCACCTTATGCCCGCTGTTCACCCATTTTCGATCAAACGCGCTGACCCCCCGCCAAAACAAACCCAAAACGCCCAACACACCCACAAACCCACAAGTACGAACAACTCTACAATAAGCTATTCTAATCACCTATCGTGTATCTTCACACTTACATATATCTTCTCAATTCACCCCCTTCACACATAATACTCCCTTAACCACCAAGCGTCACGATTCCGCGTGAAGACCTTAGCTATACCTAAATGGATTCCTTCAAAGTAATACTATTCCCCGCCAATGACCGACTCGAATCTGAAAGCCCAGTACCCCACCCAACCAACAATTCGTTGTAAGTACATATATTATAGAGCCTTAAATTTATCTATTCTCAGTTCACCGAGTCCAGTTCTGGAGTGATGGCCAGGAATGTGTTAAAGTTCATTTTTGGCTTATTTAATTGTCATATGGATGCGGTGATAAAGAATTAGAGGGTAAGGGTCGTTAGAAGAAAGTGTAGAATAATAGAGAATTGAAACCGGAGACGTAGTGCAGGGTTCCAACTGCCTTTCAAAAAAAAAAATTGTTGCGTTTTGTCTGCTTGTAGAGAATCCCTGAAGAGAGTTTGAGAGCATGCGCTTTAGATCGGGCTTTGGCAGTTGTGTCTCTGTCTATAAAAGGTAAGCGAGTTGTTGAAAGTCAATGATACGGAGCATAAGTCTCATGTCTACTGGTTATGAAGCAAACTCTGCAAAGATAAAGGTCGTCTACTGACACGACAAGATTCGTCCTTGAAGACGAGGCCCGTCCTTCTGATATCTACCATCAGCCCAATGTAGATAAGATTCAAGATATGTCGGCACTTACTGCTACTTGTGGTAGCTGTTAGGACCGCACCCGCGATCGATACTAGAGTAGGATTTGTGCGCTGACGCTCCCCTGTCTCCTCTAGATGAGGCATATCCGTACACAGCAGTTCGCCCACTTATAAGTCTCGACAACTCTCCGTGTCTCACCTATATACCGCGCCTCCCGTGTGCAAGTCATATTGTGATGGTGAGCAATTTGAACAAGCATCTGAGTTTAGAATACAATATGAATATGGACATGAAAAACAAGCAGAACAGGCCATCGAACTGCACAAACGAACCGGCACTCAAACCCATACTAATAAATTCATGTAGTAGGCGAACACGTTATATAAATGTCATCAGACGAACGGTGGCACTGAGACAACTAATTACATCCTCTTGGTGGTTGTTAATGAACTAAAGTCTTGACCAGTAGCCCTATGGCGCGTTCTGCGACTGCAAGGGTCATTGTTACATTCGTAGTTTAATGACTAATTCAGTAATGAAACTATGCCTCACGCGAATAAGAGGTCTATAGAATCCTAATACAGGGTTAGGTACAAAATCTCTCCAGATGGACAATTCCTTAGGGGAAAACCGTTGTTTAGGTGGTTGGGAAGTAATAGCAAAATTAAAATGAAGACATGAAACGCCACTGTAGGTGCGAGGTTGTCGTCGCTGTTGTGGAAGGAAAGAAGAACAGGCCGGAAAATTGAGAGAATAGATAAGAAGTGGCCAATTAAGATGGTTTTTGATTTCATTACTACAGTTCGTGAATAAAAGATCAGTATGGATGAGTTCCGCTTGAACTAAGTGGATGTATCAGTGTCTGGTTGAGTGACCCACTCATCTGCGTCTTCACCCAACTGACCTGTAAGATAATTATGGATCAAATCAATGACTGTACACTCTGCGCTACTCACTCTCAGCGTCACACCAACTAAGATTCCACATCTAACCTATATATTCT
>JABUQX010110808.1:0-7500 GCA_015478945.1 Trachelipus rathkii | reverse complement strand
ACCACCAACTGTTCATCATGAAGAAAGAGTCTATTTCGTCCAAAAGACTGTTATAAAATCCATGATAAGCCGTCGCGACGCCTACATGAGTTCGATGCTAATGCTACGATCAGTTATGGTATGCTATATATATATATATATGAATATATAGGAATATAGTAGGTATAGTAGAATATGTATATATATAATAATAATATATAGCTATAAGAGTAGTAGAATAATATATCTAGAGTCAATTCTGGTGTAACTACCCATGATGTAGAGATAGTAGTATATAATATTATAGGATACTAAAGATGACGGTAGTATACTAATATTATTATATATATATATATATTATGATATGTACTGAGTAGCGATAGTAGTATATAGTATAATTTATATTAGACATAATATATATATATATGATAATATATAAGATATGGGTTTTACACGGAATTGATTTAGATATTGCCTAGATGATTAATTATGTATATAATATAATTTAATTAAATTATAGATGAGAGTAATAGGCATATCGCATCTATTCAAGATCATTTAAATGTTAATTTTATACATTATACGGAGTACCATTAAGAGTAAGAGAGTTGAGAATATTGGTTTTGGGAGAAGTTTAATTATATATAAAAAAGCAATAAGTCCTTACAGACTAAAAAAGTTTATAACAAGTTAATCTATTATTTTTTCTTTTTTTATTGATGACGAAGTAGAAAGATATCCTTAAGTAATAAAAACTATTTTACATTTAATTTCGTGAGCAGGACAAAAAGGTGCATGAACCAAAAGGAGACCGTGAAAACTTTTTTTTTGGCTACACGCAACGTGCAAGCTTCCTCTAATCTCCTCTGACGTCTTCGGAGTAACTCCGCTATGTCCGCACCTTATTCTGGATTTAGTGTCCGCTTTGCAGCGAGGAATAGCGAGGACTAGCGGATATAAAGAGCGGAAGTGCCCACCTTTGAGAGTTATATAGAATTATATATATATATATAGTATAATTATAAATATGTATTATATATATATATATATATAGTAATATATATTTATAATAATATAATATTTATAATATAAGTCTAGTAAATATATATTATATATTGTATATATATATATATAATATATATATAATATATATATTAATATATAGGAGAAAACAAGAAGGTAATGAATCAGTTTGAAGGAGAAGAGGATGAATGAGGTACATACAAGGAAATAGGAAATGCTTGTGGAAGGAAGCGCAGAAAGGTTACGAAGGAGAGAATACGGGGAATCTGCTTAGAAAATGAATACGGATGGTGCTTTGTAACTGATCGAAAATGGCCTTGTTAGAGGGAGTGTGAAGAGAAACAGCATTTGAAAATCTTGCACAAATATTAACAGTAATGATGAGGTGTATAGTGAAATGTTGTGTGGTTTTTGATGGTGCATAGAAGGCAAAGGTAATTTTATGGGATGAGTATTAAGTAAGGAGGAGATAAACTATTAGGGTGAGAAAGTTGAGATGCGTAAATCGTGCGCAGTATAGGATGAAATCACTTAGTCGAAAAATGATCAGAGCGAGAGGGAGCTGGTGATTGATTGGATTTGGAAGTTGGTTGTAATAAAGCGTATTATAGGCAGGGTATAGTTTAGGGATTGGAGGAGAGCGGTAATAGTACCCTTGTATAAGGGTAAGGAAGAAAGAGGGGAACTGTATAATTATAGGGGATATAGTATTATTTGAGTGTTGGTAGGGACGGTAAATATGCTGGTATTTTGCGTCGAAAGAGTCGCGTCGAGTGACTGAAGGGAACTGGATTCGGTGAAGACAAGGTGCGTTTAGGAGTGGTAGATGGATGTGTGGATCAAATCTTTACATTGAATAACAAATGATTGAGAAATGAGAGAGAAGAAGAAATAAATTATATTTAGTTTTATGGATTTACACAACAGTGAACGTCTGATAAAGTTAAATGAGTGAGAAGCTTATGGCAGGTAATTATGATATATGGTGTTTGAGGTGGTAGGAAACTCTGAATGGAAATCCAAAAGTAGTGTATGAGATAGTGAAGGCGCTGTGTATAAGAATAAATGGTGTCAATGGGTGATTGTTTAGGATTAATAAGCGGGAGTGAGATCGGGTTGGTGGTTATGTCTCACTTGGTTTATTCAATGTGTATATGGATGGGGTTATGATAAAAAGAATTCAAGGTGGGGATGGCAAGGAAATGGTGTCTGAATGATGGGAAATCGGAGAGGTGGAGGAGTCGACCCTACCTATGTGTATGCGGATGATAATTGGTTCTGTGTGGCGCAGTCCTGAGAGAGAAGTTATGAGAGATGGTGGAGAGATTGGTAGGGTATGTAAAGGAGGGGTTTTTGAAAGTAAACGTAGTAAGAGTAAGGTTAAGGTGTTGTGAGTGAGGACAGTCCTCAGTGTGAAGTTATGTTAGATGATGGCAGCGGAGCAACAGGGTCTGAGTTTAAATATTTAGGGTATGTGTTTGGATAAAAGGGAACGGATGATGCGAGTGTAGTAGGAAAGTTGTGGAATGGGGGTAGGAAGGTGGGCTGGTGCAATTAAAATCGTTGGTGAACTGAAACGGACTAAGATCTGAGGCGCTAGAGTTCTTACATGAAGGGTATGTTGTTACCTTGTATTGTACTGGTGTGACTAGTTGGTCTGGAATAGAAGCAAGTCATGATTCTAAAGGTTCAATTGTGATTCAGAATGGAAATCTAAGGGGCATGCTACGGTGTGAAAAGAATTTAATAAAGTGAGGAATGAACTTGCTATTAAGAGAGTGGTGTGGTGTGAAGAAAGGGGTTACAATGAGACGAATCAAATGAATAAGTATGTTGAAGATGGTTTTGGTCAGTGGAAAGGATGAATGAAAGTCGGTTGTTAAGCGGATGTATAGTGGAGAGTGTGGTGGGAACCGACCGGCTGGGAGACGAAAGAGAAAGTGGATTGAGTCGGTGAACGAATTGTCTGAAGGAGAGAATGTGAGTTTGGCAGAGGCGAGAATAAAGGTGCATGATAGGAGAGAATGGCGGGGTTTTGTATGGGGGCATGGTTGTGGCCCACCTGGGCGCAGGGGAATCGAACCGCCTTACAATGTTGACGATTTTACCATAAGTGAGGGTCGGCGCGGTCCTTAATGATGCCCTCTATGGGTGGATTTTTCTGTTCTGTGACGAGCTTCTCCACTAATTAAATGGTCGAGGCGGCGGTAAGGGCTGGGCTCTTTCGAGCGTTGTCATGTTCTCTACTGCTTTTTCTTTTCCGATGCTTGTACAGCACTTTACCCCCAATCTGGGGCAGAGAGGAAGGTGAAGAAAGAAAGAAAGAAAGATATTATATATATATAAATATATATATATATATATATATATATATATATATATAGTAATACCTATATATAAATAGATATATATATGGATAGATAGATAATATAAATAAGTAAGGTATTAGTATATATATAATATATATATTTATTCTATATATATATATATATATAGTATAGTATAATATCATATATATATATTTGTAGGGCACATTTTCGTATAAACTTCTCTATTGAAATATGACTAGATCAGGAAAACGCTCCATAGACAAACAAGTTCAAGGAGAATGTTAGGTAGACAAGTACGACAATAATAAAATATAAAATAGTGTTTGTTTTGACATAAATATCAAAATATTTACCCACACCTTGCAGAGCTCCCGTAAACATAGGTACCTCTGTCATACACTACAATATAACATTTAATACGTTTTAAATCTTTCTTGTGCGTGAAGCAGCTCAACTTATTTTACTCGCTTAGTGTATTCATTAAACACACCAGTGTTAAAATTATGATTAAGATTTTAAGATTTATTATGTTCATTTCTTTAATTTTTTTAATTTATTTTCATTTAAACAAATTTTTTAGCTCCTTGCAAACATTTTATGACTCCTTAAATTATATTAATAGATAAAGTTTAATTTTCTTTAAGAAAATTTGATTATTTCATTGACACCATGAGCAAAAAAGTATATATATATATATATTATATATATATATATATATTATAATATATCATATATATATTATATGATATATATATATATAATATATATAATATATATAGTATATATATATATATATATATATATATATAATAAATATAAATATATATATATATATAAAGCAGTATTCCGAGAGTCCTGATTTCTGCATCGTGTACAACGTAAAACGGTAGTCTTCACCGAATAGCCTTATGCATTACAGTGATTTCCTGGAATCTAATTCAAAAACTGTGCGACAGCACCATATGTTTCAAGTTATAAATTTGTCTTGATTCTGACCATAGCGTTAAACTGAGGTGAGTGTTACCAAAAAGGAAAATTAATCCCAACTATATTGCTGTTAAATGATGTCGAGGATGTTGAAGGATAAAATTGATTACCTCATTGTCCGATCTTACAATGTTAGTGATGTTTCTCAGGCATGGAAAATTTTTGAGGCCTGCAAAATTTAAATTGAAAAACATATCTACAAAGTAAATACTAAATAGATACTAAAAGATTTGAGGATACTCTCATTATCACTTTCCTTCGTAACAAATTAATGTACTTAGGTAATGTAATTCACGTCCAGACAATATCTATTTCTTTATGCCCATGATTCAACTCTTTATTCTTACACTCACTTCAGTTTCTTTTACCTCTTTTGCATCAAAAGTTGCCTCTCTACCTCTTTTTACAGATTCTCTTCTTCCAGTGCAGCAGGTCAGTCTTCTGAAATTCAACTCTGAAATCTCAACTTCATATTTCTCTCTGTAAAACACTATGAAACTTTTCTCCCCCTCGACTTTCTGTGAGAAATTTTAACTAAAATACTAGCCATATTTTTGCCACGATTATACGGAACTCGGGAATCTCAGCCGATTTAAAATAAATTAATTTTTTTTCAAAATATAATGAGAATACAGAAATAGATTGAAAATATCAAGTGTTTTCTTTCATTCCTGGCAAAGGGCAGTCAATGTATAACGATGAATGAATAGAGCATTAATTTTTATACCGTTGATAGTAACTGAGGATAATTTTCATCTTTTTTGTAAATTGAATATATCTCTCTTTATAACATAGAGAAAATCAATGAGCATTTCAACCAGAACACAGACAGATATCCAGACACGACGCACAGTTCTGGTTGCTTCGTCCTAACCCTAGAGTAATAAAAAAAATAATTTTATTCGTATACATAAATATAAACAACAAACAAGTACGTTAATATGTGAACATTGGCATTTTGGACATAACGCCCAAAGGAAAGCCTTGCTAACCGAAAAGATTAGGACTCTCCAGAACTACAATAACTATCTTATCTTTCCTAAAATTGGAAGGCTGATACAAAAACAAACGATTTCCAATCTTGAATATCTTCTGTCAATATGCTCCACAAACGTATTAGAAAAAATGGCTCGCGTTACGAGAGAGCCATTTTCGAGTTCTCGGGGATAACAATCCCTTTTTAAAAAAATAAATGATAAATTTCTTGGAAATCTCATGGATTACAAGCGTACGGTTGCTGAGGTGTGGTCTGACTCAGAGGATCGTGCTCACGCTGCTGGGTTCACTCGTTGGGATGAGCGGGATCGGACCCACATCTTATCCAGACTTTCAAGGGTCTTAGAAACGTCAGACATGCAGCTTGTGCCTCTACATCTAGAGGGATTTCCAGTTCCACTAATCGTTTTTAAAGTAGAGTTGATTCTAATAAGGTTTAAAAGATCAAATCACTGTCACGTAATCTCAAACTAATTTTCACTTTTTTCCTCTAACGATCCGCGGCACACTTGGCCGACCTGTCTATCTTTCCGTATTGAATCCTCAAGAAAGTTATGACAACAATCATTGAGCCGAGCACTCTTATCAGGAGTCAGTAGGGACGTCCATAGTATATTGTACAAAAATATTGCATAGGAGTTAGCAATTCAATTTTGCCCTGATGTTGTGCCTTTCCATCTGTTTCGGCACCCTCTATTTTTCGAGAATCTCCTTGGTATTTCACCTATTTAAGCCCGTTCTTTTAACTTCCTCTCAGCTTAAGATTTCAAATTGTGTTATCTTTCCTGCAGATTATATGCGCTAGGTTAACTTGCATGAATTCTCACGCAACCTTTTTTCCCCCAAGTTATGGTATCTCTTGCCAAACCTCAATTCTTGAATGCATTATCTCAGATCAGTGAGAATGGCTTCGCTAAGAATTACATGACTAATAATCTTTATTTTCCTTCTCATGAATTTTGATTTTGATCTCATGCTATTGGAAATCAGATGTAAGGTTTGATTTGTCTATCGCCAAAGCAAAGATACACCAAAATACCAATAGGAAGAGGATCAAGATCAAAATTCAGAGAGAAGAGAATAAAGATTATTAGTCACGTGATTCTTAGCGAAGCCATTCTCACAATCTGAGATAAGATTACAAGAATTGAGGTTTGCAAGAGATTACCATAACTTGGGGGAAAAAAGGTTGCGAGAATTCATGCAAGGTTAACCTAGCGCATATATCTCAGAAAAACACAAATTGAAACTTTAAGCTGAGGAAGATTAAAAGAACGGGTAAAATAGGTAAATACAAGGAATTCCTCAAAATAGAGGTGGCCGAAACGATGGAGGCACCACATCGGGCAAAATTGGAATTGCTAATCTCCATGCAATATTTTTGTAAATATATATGACGTCCCTTGTACTGAAAGAGTGCGGCAATGATTGTTGTCAACTTCTTTGAGGACTTATAGAAAATAGACAGTCGGCCAGTGCCGCGACGTAGAGAAAAAAAGTCAAAATAGTTTGAAAGTACGAGACACTGTTTTGATCTTTTAACCTTATAGAATCAACTCTATAAAACGATTAGTGGAACTGAAATCCCTCTAGATGTGAGAGCACAACTCCATGCAAGGGTGGGTAAGACCCTTGGATAGTTGGGATAAGTGTGCGAAAAAAATCTCTCAGACTGAACAGAATTCTTAGCTTCTATGAGACAATCTCAGCAACCGTTGTAATCTGAGATTTCCAAGAAATTTATCATTTATTTTTTTAAAAAGGATGTTATCCCCTAGAACACTGAAAATGGTCTCTCGTAACCGGAGCCATTTTTTCTAAACGTTTTGAGCCATTTGACAGAAGATATCAGTGGAAATCTTGTGTAGCCTCAATTTTAGGAAAGATAAGATAGATTATGTAGTTCTGAGAGTCCTAATCTTTCGGTTTATTCAAGCTTTCCTTTTGGGCTATGTCAAATCCATGTTCAATGATAACGTATTTGTTTGTTGTTTATATTTTTTATAAGAAAAAATATTTTTTTTATTACTCTAGGGTCTAGACGAAGCCACCAGAACCTGTGTCTGTCTGTCTGTATATCTGTCTGTGTCTGTGTTTGAAATCTCATGATTTTCTCTATGTTATTAAGAGAGATATTTCATATTTACAAAAAAGATGAAAATTATCCTCAGTTACTATCCAAACG
>JABUQX010110807.1:0-30534 GCA_015478945.1 Trachelipus rathkii | reverse complement strand
AAGAACTAATGCGACTAAGGAGAATCGTGAGTCATGTAGTATACCAATTTCCTTGTAATAAAGATGGCTGTACCAATTCTCTCAAACGTCGTGTCTCACAACGTAAATACAAGCCTAGTAAGATCTTCGAACATTGAAAAAGCGAACACGGAATCCTCAGGACTCAGATCCTATCTCGACATTTCCAATTTTGACATATTACACTGATCAGGAAATTATTTTGATTTAATGCTGGATGAGTTGCTATTAATAAAAAAGTAAAAACAAGTTATGAAATGGGAAATTTTTTGAGCATCTTTTGAGTTTGACTGGTTAGAATCTCTCTATTGATATAATTATTTTATTTTAGGATTTAAGATTTAACGATAGCTATTAATATTATAAATTGTCACTTCACATATTTATATTTTAAATAACATTTAGTTTAATCATTTATTCGTGGTGTACCCGTTGCTTATAAGAGAATATTTTTTTAGTTTAAAAAAAAAACAACGACTTCCTCATTACAAATGCACTTCCAAATACAAAAAAGAAGAATAACATCATTGTGTGAATTTTAAAATAAATTATTATTCCAGGTTTCTTTAATGATTTCGTTATTGCAATAATTTTTACTTTAAAATGTTTTACACTACCAATTGACTCTTCACCACTGAAAAAGTTTGTCACGTTGTATTTTTTCTTCCATTTCTTCTCACATGGAATTATTTGATATTTCTGCAAAAAAATTAGTTATATTTCTTCCTTATGACATCGTGCATATCTTATAAATTGCAAGTTTCAGACTTTTTCACAAATTTTAATATTGCATAATCACAAGCTTATAGCTACGAAGAGAAACTAATATTTTAATTTATAACTTGTAAAGCTTCAACAACTGTCATCGTTGTCGTATTTTAAAATATTTATTTTATTTCTCATACCTTTAATATTTATTAATTGGGCTATTTCTTATTAAATTAATTAAAAATAGTTTAATATAAAGAAAGATCATCCAAAGTAATGTTATGGGACTCATTGAGAGTCGATAAGAAGTACATATGGAAGGGGTTGTTGAAATTAGTCTCTCTATTGTTGATTTCCATTTTATATTTAGAATTTCATAAAAATAATGTGATACCATGGGAACTTATTATTTTGCATCATTTAGTAACTAACTTCTAAAGCAAATATTACCGAAATTTAATACCTCTGATATATATATATAATAATATATATTATATATATATTTATAATATATATATATATAATAATATAATATGATATACTTATATATATATATAACCAAATATATATATCTATTTATAATATATACTCAAAAAACTAAACATCCCCAGGTAGACCGAGTTTAACGCCCTGTAGGTGGACAAACAAAAAGGTTCCTGACATAATGCAAATCCCCTGATGCCAGCCTACTCAGTAACCGGAGTTTTCGATAGCAGCAAGCACGCTGCCAATGTACTCATTAACGTCTGAGTGCGAAGCTAGAGATATAAGAAATACTCACATTCTCTCGCTTCCAACCCACCACAGTCCGAACTTGTCTCCCCCCCCCCCCCGTTGGTAGGCGGTGCTCTGCCACTGAATCTAGGAGCGCTCTTTATATATATATATATATAATATATATATATAACATAATATTATATAGAATAATATATATATATATAATTATATATAAGTATATATATATAATATATTATATATTATACGGGTGTTTGAACCCTTAACTGGGGTTACATGACTCCGTTGGGTACAACAACTGTTGCGACAAGTTTTGTAATTTTTCTTTGTCATATATATATTTCTTTCTTCTTTCTTTATCTACCTTTCTCCCCAAGATGGAAAAGTAAGGTGCAACAGCATCGGAAAAAAATAAGCAGTAGGAGATTGACAAATGCGAAAAGAAACCCAGCTTACCGCCCCCTCTGTACCATTAATAGTGAAAACTCCGTTCACAGACAGAAAATCCACCCTATAGCTCATGGGACCGCGACGACCCTCACAATCGCAGTAAATCGTCAATGTAATGGTAAATCGTCATCCCTTGGCCCAGGTGGGCCACAACCATGCCCCCATACAAAACCCCGCCATTCCTCTCCTATCATGCACCTTTATTCTCGCCTCTGCCAAAAATCACATTGTCTCCTTTGACATTCGTCACCGACTCCAATCACTTTCTCTATGGTCTCCCAGCCGGTCGGTTCCCAAACACTCGCACTATACATCCGATTAAAACCGACTATCATCCACCACTTTCCACTGAACCAAACCATCTCAACATACTTCATTTATTCTCTCATTACCCCTTCTTCACACCACACACTCTCTAATAAGTTCATTTCACTTTTTTAATTCTTTTCACACTTAGCATGCCCCTAAATTGGGCCATGCTGACACACTTGAACTTTAGATCTTACTCTTTATTCCAGCCATAGTCTCACTACGCATACAATAACACAGGTAACAACTACCTCATAAATATCTAGCGCACTCAAGACTCCTATACATTCACCAACGATTTAACAGCACACCTTCTGCAATTCACAACTTTCCTACTACCTCTGCATCATCCGTTTCCTTCTCATCCAACACAATACCCCAAATATTTAAATCAGACACTGATCAGCTGCTCACACATCTAACAACTTCACACTGAGACTGTCCTCACTCTACAACCATAATCTACTCGTAGCTACTTTACTTCAAAACCCAGCCTTTTATCATACCCTGCCAAATCCTTTACCAATCCTCTCAAAACTCTCTTTAGATTCGCCACACAAAACCAAATCATCCGAATACATAGTAGTGCACCCTCCACTCATCTCCAATTCTCCATCATGCTAACACCATTTCCTGCCAGCCCCACCTCAAATTCTTTCATAGCACCCATCCTATTACAAAAATTGAATAACCAAGAGACATAACACAAACCCTGTCCACTCCGCTATTAATCCTAAACCAATCACCATTACACCATGTATTCTTACACGCGCTTCACACTATCGCCATACATACTTTGATTCCATTCAAAGCCCTACCACAACCATTCAATCACTAATACCTGCCATAAGCTTCCCTATTAACTTATATACCACTATAAATTATATCATCAAAACCTAAAATACCTATATTCTACTGCAAGAAATTCTCACATCTTTGGTTTCAATGTAAAATATGATCCAGAAATCCTACCACCACTTGTATAGTTCCATGTGCTTCACCAATTCAATCCTTCATCACTCGACGCACTCTTTGACCAAAATACCAGCATATACCTTCCACACAGCACTCAAAACTTATTCCCCTTAAATTTCTACAGTTCCCCCTTTCTCCTTACCCTTATATAAGGGTACATTAGCCGCTCTCCTCCAATCCTTGGAACGTATACCCTCCATAAACGCTGTATTTAACAACTTCCAAATCCAAGCAATCACCATCTCGCCTCCCCTCTAGTTCTTCACTAGTAATTTCATCTTCCACACTGCAAATTTACAATTCTTCAACTTTGCACTGCTACTTACTCTCCGTACTAATAACCTATCCCAAAATACTATTCTTCTCACTATCAACCCACACACTTCATCTACACCTCTCATTACTGTTAATATTGGGCAATTTTCGAAGGTTCTTTCCACACTCCCCTCACATCCATTCATAGTCTACAAAAGCACCACCCTATCATTATTCGTAAGCATATTCCCTTATTCTCATTCTACCCTTTCGCCTTCCTTCCAGAAGGAGCTTCCTATTCCTTGTAAATTCTCATTCATCCTCCTTTCCCAAACTGTTCATTTACCCTCTTTTTTTTCTCCTTTCTCCTACGTATACACCTTTAAGTATTTCTTTTTCCTCCTATCATAATCCAAGCATCTTTCTTGAACTCATCATTTGCTTTAGTTTACATATCAACCAGCTTCTTTTTTTTACCTTTAACCGCTATCATCACCTCTTCATCACTGTCAATGCTCGTTAACACCACACCACACACACACACACATTACTATATATATATTATTATTTATAGATTATATATTATATATAAATAATATTTTTATATCTAATATAATAATCATTATATATTAAATATAATAATATAATATATATATATATATAAATCTCATACTATATATATACATATATAATATATATAAAAATATTAAAATAATTCTAAAATAAATATAAATATAAATATAATATAATATAATATAAATATAAATATAATTATAATAATAAAATAAATAATTAATAATAAAATATATAATAATATAAATATATAAATACTATATAATATAGTTATTTAAAATAAAATAAAAAAATAAAAAAATAATATAATAAAAAAATAAAAATAAAATAATAATACTATTTAACATATATATAAAATATTTACCTATAATATAATAATAAATATATATAGTTCAGAGATTTAAAGCCAGTTTTAAATATATCTTTACAAGATAGTTACAATACGAATTAATGACTTAAGCTCAACTGACAAATACAAAAAAAATAATAGAAATAATAAATAATAAAAAAAAATAATAAATATATAAAAAAAAAATAAATAACAATATAGATAAAATATGTACAATTATAAAATACTAATAAAATAATAAAATATATATTATAAATATATAATAATAACTATATATTTAGGGGGGCAACGACCCTCTGCCCCCTATATACCTCATATTATATTGATCCCTTAGTATATGTTAATTCCAAAATTTAATGAGATTTAGTCCAAATCATTGTTAGAGCAAATGTATCTATATTTACGAAATCATCTCTACAATATATATATATATTATATACTATAACTAATAATATATAAATATAATATATAATAATATCTATACTATATATATATTAATTATTTAGATTATAGTATATATATTATATAATATAAAATAATAATAAAAGTAATGTATAAATTTAATATAATCGTAATTTAAATATATATAGTACTAATATATTATAGTTATTGATATCATTGATGGATATCATAACTATATACTTTTTATATCTATATATATTTCTACTACTAACACTATACTAAGAAAATATATATATATTAAAGAATACTAAAAATTTTATATCTACTATATCTATATACTATATCTTTATCAAGAAGTCATCGACATTCCTTTAAGATATTAAGCTTAACTGATAATATCAATATATATATATATCCCTATATATACCTTACTATAATATAATATATACCTCTATATACCTGATACTATATATAACAAGCTCATAAATTTTATATATTATCATTCACAGTCTATCAAGTATGTATAATCCCAGACCACGTAAATAATTTACGTCATAGTATATAAGGAGTTATATGGTAGAACCTATATTAAGTGCCAAATCTTGAATCACCTTCTCTCTAGTACATTTTATATTATTGCTACATATAACCATAATATATATATATTCTCAAGAATTATTATGCCGTTTTTCCCCAATGCTGGGAGATTTCGTCTTTGAAATTTAAAATTTAACTCTATTAAAAAATGGCCGTGAAATGACAAAAGTGAAAGAAAATGAACTATTTTGAGATTTAAATAACGAAGAGAAAGAGGCCCTTCACACCCGAGTATTGATTTTAATCAATATTCATGTAGGAAAGACCTATGGGGGTTCCCATCCCCATGGAGACAACTATGATATTTTACCAAAGTTAAGATTTTTCTTCTTACATCAGAATCGTTTAGGTCTTTTAATGTATAGACTCGCCGAAAGGCTGCATTTTAATGGAGTGGATGGGAATATTCATATATATTTTTTCAAATATTTGAAATCGGAAAGTAAATGGGAGAAGTTTCAAACAAAAAATGTATATATGCGAGTTAAATTGGAAAATTTAATGTTGAAAAAATAATTGTAATAAAATGTTAACATTTTTTATAAATTTTCCTGTTTCTGAAATTGATAATTTTCATTTCACTGAGTTTCTACTTCCCTAAATCCAGACTTTTTCAAAGGGTTGGTATGTGAGATAGTTTTACTCATTTTTCAGATTCTGCTTTTTATTTCTTTCTTGATATTTCCCTTCTATCATCTCTTTTATCTTATTTTTGCCACTTCTTACCCTGATAATCTCGATTATGTTATTTGTATGTTGTATTATATATATACTATATATATCTATATATATAATATTATAGATATATATTATAAAAATTAAATAGAACAATTATAATTATAATATAAGTAGTATTGGTGAGTTATTAACTATATATATATATAACATATTTCGTTAAGTATACATATCTATTCTGATATCTTACTGATACAGTTTCTTCAGCACAGTAAAAAAATAATAAAAAAAAAATACATTATACTATATTTAGTATGATATGTATACCCTCCTTACTCTCACCTTTTGGAGCTTTACTACTATATATATAGTATATAATATATATACATATAGTATAACATAGTACAACGAAATCGCTAGACAGAGGGTCAGCAACATATCGGCTCATATACTCCTCTTTACTATTGAGCTGTTCCATAGGTATAGTACCTCACCCGTAGATGTACATCTCAATAAGTACTTCGTATAGCCTTATATCTAATCTATATATATTTATTATAATCCTTATATCAACTATATCTATCATACTTATTCCACAAATACTGATAGCTAGACTTTCACTTAGTATTATTATATCCCCCCTATACCTCCGACAAAGCTTCTACCAGATACTTCTTATTATACATTTACGGCATTTTTGTCTATTACTGGTATATAGATAGACACGATAGTTACTACTATATATCTAAATAATATTATAATATCTATATATAATATAATATATATATATATAATATTATAGTAGTATATACTATATATATATAGGTATATATAATAATACCTGGATCATCTAGATAGAACAATTTTTAGAATTATCTAAAAGTCACTATACCAACATTTGTGGAGTACGATAAGCTGAATAACCTTGCACGCCTCTAGTCCATGCTCGCAGCCTAATATCACTCACAATAACCTAACACTATCTATTGTCTTACGAGCAACCCTCCATATTTCACTCTAACATTCAGCCAATTTTGCTCACTATCAACGTCTCCTAATATCCCAGCAAATAATCATATTTTAATCATTATTATATTATTATACTCCATTATATATTATTATTAGTCCTCAACTATAAAAAAATTTAACTTATTAATATTACGCTTTTTTATCTTTCATTCCTATTATATCCAAGCACCCTCTAAAAGTTATCCCATATCTATCTGAATCTTCCAAAACTTTAGCATAAACTCTATATCCCAATCTTATCTCAAATGACCCCACTTTAACAGCATTTCTTCGATCTTCAGAACTGATATTCTTTATAATGTATGATCTGTTTTGAATATAACATTATAATCTAAGACACTTTTATTTTATTATTTATTATTTTGACAAATAATTTATTAATTTTCCCAAGTTTTCTTTGATATTAAATACTTCAGGTATGATAGAAAATAAATGGAGATTATTGCTCAAACCATTAAATATGATTGTATTTGGGCCGTGTTGGGTCCCATTCATTGAATTGAATAGAGCTCCGAGAGAATTTTTGATAATAATAATGTTAATAAATTAAAAGAATAATTTAAATATTAAGCCACAATTAATAAAAAACAATAATAATAATAATAATAAAAATGAGATAATAATAAATAAAACAAAATTAATATAATAATAATGAAATAGATAAAAATAAAAATAATAATAATAATGAAGAATAATAATAAGAATAATAATAATAATAAAAAATAAAATTAATAACAATAATAATAATAATAATAACATAAATAATAAAATACATAATAATAATAATTAATAATTTAACTAATAATAATAATAATAATAATAATAATTAATAGATTATATTAATATTAATTAATATAATAAAATAATAATAAATTAAATAATCTCTCTCTCTTTCAGCATTAATTTTAATGTATCATTTGTGCTTCTGATATTACACTTTTGGTAAGTTATATCTTCTAATAAGAAAGAAAGATAAATAGGAATTTACATAACGAGATATAATATAAATAAAAACTTAATTAGTATTTCATTAACTATATATCATAACTAAGCTTTACGTACCTAGTAAATCAATCGGACATTTTATCTTTAAGAATAAATTTTATTTTAAGATTAGATTATAAAATTATTTGATAAAAATAATAAAATATCGTATAAACTAATAGCAGAAAAATACATTAAATATAAAATTAAAATTTGAAAAAGAAAAGAAGTTACGCACAATGACTTTTTTTGATTATTTGATAGTCAAATTGAAATTTACAATAATATTATTATATAATAAATTAAAATAATTTAATACACATTGTGGGATGTTGAAGTATGCCAATGATCCCTCGTATAGGCATCTCTAAATTTTAATATATAAAAATCGATTTTTTCAAGATTTATTATATATAATGTGAATTATGAAAACTTTCTTTTTTTAATATTAATATATCTAATTTGTAAAACAGTTCTTTAATAAAGATGTTAAGATATATACTATTCATTATTAAATTACTAATACGCTTAAAAATATATCTAAGAATACAAAAGAAAGAAAAACAAATTAAAATTAAATTTTAAAAGAGCTAATAAAAGTCATAAAGACTGGAAGAATAAGTATTATATAATAAGATTAACTAATAATAGAGACCAAAAGTGGAATCTGTAAGTCTTGTGTACTTTCAAATTCTACTCGTGAAGAGCTATCGGATGTGAGTATCATAGTAACGTATATGTTTACCGAATTTCATATAATAATTCTGAAATAAGGATAATATTAGTATACGGCGCCCTATATAAATAGCGGATAACACAAACGAATATACCCTTAACATAAACATGAGAAGTCGCAACAAGTTAAATATAATCGAATTAATTAAAGTATCAAGTATTTCAACATTTTAATAAGGAGGAAGCGTAAGCAAAATATTCTCAGGTTTAAAATGATATCATCATCAATAACAAGAAAATAAATGATATTATGAACCTAGGTCTTCTGGAATAATATTGCTCTTAAAAACATAAAACACAGGGCCTGAGTCTCAATTGAGTACTCAGAAGAGTAATTAATGGAGAAGATGAGTCAAACCGAAACTGGAGCTTTTTAAAAAAATACTACGCTTGAAATATAACAAGTCTTTTTAGGGACGTGGAGGTCTCTAAGTGGTTAGAGCATCCGGTTAATGTTAACTCTGCGACGCGGATATGTAGACAATGTTCGTAAAATCCCGCTGATGGAGAGAGAAATCTCCTGTGACTCATTCATTTCAAATAAAATATGAAAGATCCAATATTTTTTAACGTCTTCTAAAAGAACAAAAGAATAATAACTGCTCTGCCAAGTTTTAACTTTTCTAAGTTTAAAATTTAAATTATTTTAAATTAATTTTTATTATTTTGTATTATACTAGAATAACTAAATATTTATTCAAAATTAAAGGTAAAAACATTAACACTTCTACAATATTACCTAAATCCTAATTTTCATTATTACTTCATAATATTCTTGTAACTGATGATTTCGAAATGAACTTACGTATAACTATAATGAAATCTAATAGTTTTATTAAATATTATTATTCTAGATACATTAAAGAAAAATTCTAAATAACTCCAGTATGAATACTCTCTGATCGTAAAACAAGAACCAAATTCATACAATACTTACTATTATATCTAAAATATATATATAATATAGTATATAAATATATAATATATTAATATAAATACAAATTACTTACTACTGCTACTTCTACTACACTACTACTACTACTAAATCTACTACTACGACTACTTAAACTACTACAACTTTTCTACTACTACTACTTAAATCAATAATAATTAACTTACAAAATAATTATAAAAGATTATAATAATAAAATGAGAAACATTTGTCGAATGAAATAATATCATAATATATTAATAAATAATAATAATTACTAGTAATCACTAAATTATAATATATATATATAATTATAAATAATATAAATAATAATAAAAATATTATAATTATAACAAAAAAGTAATAATATAATAAAATAAAAAATTAATAAGAAATAAAAAAATTAAATTAATAATATAATAATATATAGAACGATAATAAATAATAATACATAATATAAATAATATTATAAAAATAATTACAAATAATAATAATTAAAACTAATTAAAAAATATATTAAATAATATATAAACAAATATGGAGTGTTTAAATATATATATTTAACCATAAACTATTTAAAGAAATATATCATTCTTCATCTTTATATTATTTTACATTTATCTTGATAATGTTAAAGTTACAATGATAAATAAGAATGCAATTATATTTTAAATTATGAGAAAATATAATATAAATTAATATATATATATATTATATAAAATCTTATATATATAAGATAATACATATATATATTATATAATAAATAATATATATATACTAATAATATAATATTATTTATTATAATATATTATATATATATATATCTATATATATTTATAATATATTTACTATATATATAAATATATATATATATAATAATATATATATATATATATATATATAATATACTATTATATATATATATATTATTATTATTCATATATATATATAATATATAATATAATATATCTACTATATATATAATGATTAAAATATATTAATGACACACACGAGAATTGAGAATAAGAATTATTATATACTGCCCATAGCCATAATAAAAGCCTCTGATCTTATCCCACCGCTATATAGAGTGAGTTCTATACATAATTGGTGGTTTTAGCCTATAAATAATTTTCATAATAATATATAATACTATATTATACTATATATAATTATACGTATTCTGCCAGCCGCATTCTGTGAAATAAAGGGGATTAAGCTTTTTAGAATTCTAGCGTAGATTGCTATTATTTAAATACAACGTTAATCTCTTTTGTTTCAGCAAATTTTTGAAATATGTAACTATAATGTTTAGGAGCAAATAATCTGTTATAAATATACATCAATAAGTCATTCAAGCTCTAGAAGGCTGCAGCTGAGACCCACCGAATGCTAAAAGAGTATAATAGTGATTGAGCTCTAAAGCAATGCAAAGAAAACATTTGAATAGTGAAGCTAATCGTTTCAAAGATAACTACACTAATAATAGTCAGTAGAGATAATTGACAAATACAATCAGCGTCTGACAGAAAAGTGCGTATATCTAGAATCCTATGAGACAAGTTAGAGAACCCACTATAGCATTGCTGAATACGTTTGTGATAATTATCATATACATTCATGTCAGAGATTCAATTAAGGATATGAACCTTAATATGTATGAAAAATATAGCGAAATTGCTTCCTACGTCTAAATTGAACTAGTATCAAGCAGACCATATCGGATCGATAATGTGTGAAAAGGTAGCGCAAGAAGAAAACTGTTCAGATTCTATTCATACATATAAACTTCATATTCCAAATTAATTACTTAATTCCGACGAAAACATGTTGCCGGGATTTGACCTGGCTATCCCTGCACTTATCTACCTTCTTCCTGAAATGAAAACTCCATTGAAAAGAAGCTTTTGAACTAAATCATTGAAAAATCAAGAGAAATCAACAAAGCATTAAATGGTGGGTGGTAGTGAGCTATATATATAGATATTGAGAACTACGTATAAAGCCAAGGACCTCCAAGATTTTCCAAAATGAGTAAAATTCAGCTAGTAATGTTGCTCTACGAGAGCCAAAAAGGACTACTTTGATCGTGAAGGTGTGTAAATATTTAGATTGTTTAAAATATTTTTCTCATTTTAAATAATATTATCGGGATAGTTAATAGGATATAGATAAATATTAACTATATATATTATATATATATATAAGAATTGTATTTATAATATATTATAATATAATTATAAATAATATATAAAGCTATATACTATATATAATAAATATATTATTATATATAATTATATATCATAATAATATATATAATATATATAAATAATATATATATAATTATACTTATATATATATATATAAAATTATATATATAATATAATATATTATAATAATAATATTTATTTATATATTTTTGTACCTTAAATTTACTAATATTGAGTAGTATATTAGTGATAAATTATAGTATTATATAGATAGGTTATAATTACTTTCAGCTTATATGATAAATCGTCAAGTATAAAAAATATTTTATTTCATATTTTTTATATTTACTAAAATATATTATATACCTTATACAATGTATATAGCTACGCATAGGCTCATAATTTTATTAAATAAATTAAATTGTATTAAAAATATATCATTCTATTCCGTTTAAAATTTTTTTATTTTTATACTATATCTGATACTAACACATTATATACTTACCATAACCTTAATTGGTATATATAAGCTGTTAATAGGTAATATTATATTAATCTAACCATTATATAATAATTAATAATATAAATATAATCATAATATATATATTATATAATATATATATAAGGACTATATATATAAATTATAAATATATAATATATTAATATATAATTATAATAATATTAAATATAATAAATAAATATATATATTATATTAATATATAAATATTAATATATAATAATTAATAATATATATATATATATAATAATTAATATATAATATATAATATACTTATATTAATATATATATTAATAATATTATATATTAATATAATATATATATATATACTTTATAACAGTTATTATTATACGAAATAGGACAAATTTATGAGGAATTTATATTTAATACCTTACATAGAGTATTAATTATTAAAATAAAGTACTAGTAATAAAATTTTCGATTATATATAGATAATGATTATAAAATAATTATAAATATTAGTATAAATAGAGCACTAGTAAAGATGTAATATAATTGAATATTGGTGAGTTATATAAGTTACTTGATGATTTAATTATTATATATATACAATATATTAAATTCTTATTAAATGATATATTATATAAGATTTTAATTATATTATTTAGAAATATTCTTTAAATTATCAATTATTTATAATTATTATTAATTAAATTATTTATGTTATTTAATTATTAATATATAATTATAATTGATTTAAATATATATATTTATATTATTATTTATAATATAATTATATAATTTATTAAAATATTAATTTATTTTATCTATGAGTATCAATTTCATTAAAATTTTATATATTTATTATAATATATTATTAATCTTAATTTAAATTATCATCATATCAATATTAATTTTAAATTTATAAATTATATATATTATATTATAATTTAATAATTATTGAAATTATTTATAATATATATAAATTTTTTAAAATATCATTATATATATATATATAATAATATTATTATATATATAATTTATATTATAATATGTAATACATTAAAATAATAATATTATATTATATATATAAATTAATAAAAAATTTAATTGAAATTAAATAAAATGTTTAAATTTAAATATATTCTATAATCAAAAGTCTCCTATATTAATAAATTAATTATTATAACATAAATCTTTAAATTAGTAAGTTATTATATATCATCAAAATATCTGGCTAAAGTACTTAATAAAATTATAAAGCCTATACAACTTTGTATTCAAGATATTAATAGCTATATATTCCTATAATTCCTATTATTATATTGATCCAAGTGCCAGTCATATTATATTATTCTATAGAAATTAAATAAATATTTCATATATATATAATGCCTAATATAAAACTTACCTAATATGAATAATTATAAGTCATAATAATAAATAGTTGTATAGGATGTTAATATGAATAAATTAATTTTAAATAAATAAATGAATTCAAATAATTTTAAGTTATTAAATAGTTATATAATAAAATAAACCCCGTTTTTGTCTCTAAAAAAAATAACTAATCATAAATAATTATCATACAGTGCAACCCAATTAAAAATCTAGAATATCAAAAGCAATAGGGTATTTATGAAGCCGAGTTCCTCATATATAGATCATATCACATCCGAAGACAAATAAAAAATTATACTCATATATATAGAAAGTACAAATCAAAACCCATAGACAAAACCTAATATATAAGTCAACGCGACATGATGATTTAAATCAATTATACATTTCACCTCTCCACGACAACAGTAATATATCTCTCAATAAATAATTCTTAAAACTATCTATAAAACAAAAGTTCCTACGTCTGATTCTTATTAGAATACTATAAATATAGCATATAGTTCTAACGTTCATGGTTACTTTAGCCCACGACATCAGTCTATACCAAAATAATATCAGAAAAATGTATCTGAGACTCACAGATGGAGAGCACGAAGAACCAGTAATTGTAAACATGTACTATCTACCCCATCCACCATAATAAAACTATTAATCAATATATCTTAAAGAAATGAAATTTATCATTGCTTTTTTTATAAAATGTACTCGATCTCTGTTATTTATTTAATCCTTATAAATATCATTGTATTTATATATTACTAAGATAAACTATACTCCTATTCAATTATTATTGATCCTCTCCTTATTTATATCCTTAATAATACCTATCCTCTTATTTATAATTTATTCGGATGTAAAATCTCTATAATTTAAATTAAGAAAATTCAATATCTAAATAATGAAATAAAATATTTAAGATTAAAAACTATATAAATAGGATTAATAAATGTGTAGTATCATATATTGAAAGCATACGTTCAATGAAAAACTAAAGGTAATATAATTAAAATTTTTATTCATATTTCAATAATATTAACATTATACAATATTTAGCGAACTTTTAAATATATGATAAATATATATACTAACTATTCTTTAGTGCTCTCGTGATATTAAATTGCATTATGTCCTATTTTAAAGATTATTAAGATTACTAAGAAATGTAACTAAGTATTAAAAAATTAAATAAAAAAAAAAAAAATAGCAAAAAAACTAATTTCTATTAATATATATATAGTCTTAGTTTTTTTAATATAACATATAATTAATATAAGCAAGATAATTAATAAATAAAAATTTTTATTTTAAGCATTCGAGTGATATAATATATGTAAATATATAATATTAAATAGTCTATTATCAACTTAATAATAAGTACATCAATACCTTAATTAAAAAATATAACAGTATATCCATGTTAGATAAGATAGGCGCTCAATATTATATAAATACTATCATATTAATAAATATTTAACTTTCATAATATATAGAATATATTAAAATAGACCCATTTAATATATTAATTTTTATAATATTTATAGTGATAACAATATTAAATGTTTAAAAGGATTAATAAAAATATAAATATATATATAGGATAACAAATGATCTCAGAATTAAAATAAAATATATTAGTGTTGTGTTAAGAAAAAGAATTTAATGTAAGCTTCCATCCCAGAAAGATAATCTCTCTCCTAATTAATATCACTTATAATATTTTCAACATCAAAAAAAAAGTCACATTAATCTTGCGTAACATAATTGTGTAAATTATATGAAGAGAGACGAAGCTATATAAATATATAGATATATAAATATAATATATATATTATTATATAGATTAATTAAAATATATACTTAAATATAAATATTTATATTTAATATAATATATATAATTAAAATAAATATAGAATATATTAATAATAATACTAATAATAAGTAATAATATTTAACGTTGATAGAACATAGTTAAATAAAAAGTGATAGAAGAAATCCAGGGTAGGAATGAACATGATACCATAAAGCGATATAGGTTGTAGTTGAGGTAAATTATTATTCATTTTCATATATTTCAAATAATAAAATATTTATATCATCCAACCCATGTCTAAACCTATTATATCAATCTATTCTATATACAAAATAACTTTTATATACTCAAACAATCATAATAAATCTACTCTAAAATCTATAAAATATTTAATAAATATGATTTGGATAAGTATTAAGTTATAAATACAATATAAAGACACATAAGCTAAAATAGTATAATTCTATAATATATAGGGACTTATATCAAGAGCCTATATTATACTTATATTCGAAGTAAGCACTAAAAAAAATCTTATGTAAATAAACAACAATATACTAGTAAATTATCATATAGTAAGGCTTAATTTATGAGATTACTATCACCAATTATATTATGTAATATCATATAAGTATATACATTCACAAGACGTTTCTCTATCTTAATAATCTGCAGCGAATAATATCTATTTACAGAGATCCATGTCTTATTTATAATTATAACTATTTATATACACAAAGCATTATATATTAATATATTTTTACATAATTATATAATCTTAATATATATTATTATAAAGGTATATACATGACTAATAACTAATTTATATAATTTACAAGTGGTAATGATTTATAGCATCAGCTTTACCATTATACTATTATATGCAAATAATTAATATATATACTAACTCATAGACTCCGATAGACATAATATAGCAATTTTCTATAATTAATTATATATGTTAAGACTAATTATTATACCTTTAACACCTTTTTAAATTATAAAGGTTTAATTATAAAATTATGAATATAATATTAATACTATATATTAATAGTTAATAGTAAGCCACGTTATAATATATCTCATATCTATGTATACAATAGACAGTTCTCTCACATTATCGAGAAGGTTACTTAGATCTTTCCTCAGCTTCACCTAAGTTAGCTGTGATCTTTAATGTTTTTCCATCTGTAGTGAGGTATGCAAGGTAAGTTCAAATTTCAAAATGATATATGTAGTCGTAATATTTATTGACTAGATAATCTATAAATTCAACATTCACTGAGGCTCATACACCACCACCACCAGTTCTCATCTATTATATCACCGAATTATCCCAACACAATCACAATCTCCACAAACAATGAGTCCATTATTCTTAGCCTAGCTCGAGTTAGAATGCAATACCTCTATCACAAACATTTGTGAGCGTTCTTTTTTTATTCGTTTATAGAGTATCTAGATGGTCTTCTAAATAAAAGCCATATTCAAATTTAACAAAATTAACTAATAAAAAATATAATATTGTAATATAAATGGAAATATGAACTAAAATAATTTAAGTAATAATAGATTATCGATTCATATATACCTTCAAAATAATAATAGCTCAAAATTTTCATATAAATAAATAATAAATAATGCAATAATATTAATAGAACTATTATAAGAAAACGTCATTCTTTACAACTTATTCAAATATTAATTATTTATTATATTTATTGTGTCCTTAAATATAAACTCTTTTCATATAATATTTCAATAAATTACTTAATTATTAAAATTTATATGTTATCGAATATTGTGAGTGATTATTAATTATAAATATATAAATTTTATAAGTTCAGAAAAAAATATCTTCATCATATTTCAACATCTATTATTATTCCTTAAAGAGTATTATTTAAATATCAATTAAGTCCATTATTGGATTCTATTATCTATATATAATCTACATAATTCAGTCAAATGAGTAATATTAAAAAGTATATCTGACCTCATAGTGTAGAATAACAAATCCACTTATTTATCTTATTAGATTATTTTTCTTTACAAGATCATAGCACTACTATATGATATTTATAAAATATATCTATACATACTATTTTCTTACAAAGTATATAATAATTATATTCTATGAGTTCAGTTAATTATTATAATTAAGTACTATAATTATGTATAAATAAGAAAGATTAAAGATGCAGTTTATATGTAAATAGATACTTAGTAAGATAGTAAGAGAATAGAGAGTAATCTAAGATGAATAACGATATTTAATATATAATATAACAATATGAAGGCGATACGATAAGCTCACATAAAATTACTATTAATATCATCGCACAGAGTAATGGAAGGAACTCCGTCACCTCATTCCTGAGTTTACAAATAAGTATGAGAATGTTGTATGTCATATAAGATTATCGAAGTTTAATCAACCACACATAGGGTCTTCGATTTATATATAATCAATAAATTAAAAGAAAATATAAATAGTAAATAACAAACAGTGGTATAGATCCAAAATTGTATCTAATTAAACCTGACACTGCGGAAGAAGTAGAATCACCTGTCACTTCTTCGACATACCAAAAGTAATGTCTAGTGTATCAGCAGTCCTGTCCGGCTTTCAAATATGAGATTAGTAAATTTCTAAGAATAATATTTATTCAACAAAGAATCTGATAAGTAAATGCTATAATAAACTCCTTACTAAATCATAATATAAATACATTAAAAGCTACACACGCAATATTACATAAAAAAAATTAAGGAATCCATTTAAAACTATAATACAATATTTTTACACTAATCACACTAACTAATATATATATACTTAAAATATTTCTATATCGGTCGTCCTTACTATTTATTTATGATATATAATTCTTTTCTAACTTAGCTCCATCATATTAATTAGATTTCTGAATCTTTATAAAACTTAAAAATCCTGCTTGAATACATCATATTATAAGTACACTAGAGAAGAGTTTTAGACTGAATAATATATATGTCATATGCGATTGGATAATGTGAGACAAATTCATATTATATAAAACAATTATTAAAATCTTAACATACCCTTTCCTCTGGTTCCCAATGGTATTTCATTTTATTTAATCTTCTAACCAACAAGCGTATCTAAATAATCTAAAAGCATGGACATTTAATAAACAAGTTTAAAACACACTTACCACACATTATTGTGCAATATGAATACAATAATTTATTAATACGAAACTTAAGAACACACACGCAAATGCGAACCACTCTTGAAGGAGCAATAGTAAACATAATGTATCTTTAGACCAGCGAGATTTTATCATAAATATATTTATGCACTATTCAATCTGTCATACGTCACATATAAATATTTAACTCGTGACAAAGGAGTTATGATAACTCCAGATATACTGTACGCTACTATTGTACTACTCACACAATAGTGCACTCTTAAATTGCTCATGTCTATGATACGAAAGTAAATATATCAAAAAATCACTATGATGTGAAATATACGATCTTTAACTACAACATCAATTATAAAATACAAGTCAAAAAGTGGAATTGGATATAATCATACACCACCCACTATAACCAGAAACAAGAGCTTTATCCAAAAGTCAATTATATATATATATACGATCGAAATAAATAAATAGAATTTAGAAATCTAGAAATTAAAGTGTAAGAATCAAAAATGAATAAAACGTAAATCACTGCGAAATAAATCTTAAATTTATGTTGAAAAACTTTATATTTATTCTGGAATTTTGCAAAATCTATTATGTTCAAGGATGAAACTTCAAGAATGACTTAAATTGCAAAGTATAAGTAAGAAATGAGTATACGCCTTTTAAGTTAAATAAAATGGGGGAAAGTATAGACAAATGTGCGCCACGTCATAGTTATTTCATATAAGAAAGAATGAGCACCGCAGTCAAGTTTGGGGTCAAAACTAAAAAAAAGATAAGAATATGTATGGAATGAAAACACAAACTCTTCTCAAAGAAGAAAATATTGTTCATTTAAACGATACTAGACATAAAAGTAAAGACAGTTGTCAAGCTCCAGTATGCAAAAAATAATGAAAGTTGTCAGGCCCCAACCTCCAAAAATGTTCTAAAGATCCAGACTAAGTCTGATCATTGTTATGTTCTACATGACTTATATGAGCATACTATTCACCATCGATTCCATAATTCATGTGACGTCACAAACTCAATAATAAAATTAAATATACCCACTTATTAATATGAACATATCCGATACTATCAATAATGAAAAATTTAACTCCATAATCACAATACAACTAAACATAATGTCCATTAAGTTCTCTTGTAACAATCTCAAACACCAATCAATTATAATAATTAATTACCAATTTCATATATATATATAAGAAGATATAATATTTGTAGTAAGCATTATATACTAGTTACGGGCCTTCAGTTCGATTGCCTAGTCGATACTGTATGGTCAACACATAATGAGTCTACACTACTTTCAATAATATATATAGAGTTAGTCTGAAGTTACTCAAAACTCATAATATTACCCATATCTGATATAAGACATTCATCAAAGCATCTCAATACAGACTATATAATAATACTAATATTATATCAATATCAGTATCATAGGCCGCACTATGAAAAGATTACCTTAGTCTATGTATTGTATATAATAATGGTAACTCAAGGCTTGTTCACTGTGGTGCTTTCTTAGTGTAAATGAGGATCTAATAAATTTAATTTATATATAAGAATAACGATAATTTCAAGGTCTCTAATATAAAAATATAATTTGGATAGTAAAATAAAATCTAAATATACAAAAATTTAGAATAAGTTTACTAATTCTGATAAATAAATACGTATTAAAAGTAGATCTAAATAATATGTATATTCATTCTTTTATTTCTAATTTTTACATGTTTCCTTCTTAATATTATAGGCATTAATAAATATCCAAAATACAATAAAATAATACAATTTATAATAGTATTATTTCTACCTCTTAATAAAAAAATTCTAATATAAAAATTTAATGTATATTACTAAAATTAAATATCAACTTACTATGAATGTTTCTAATTTGATTTCATGATTAATTACCTTGATATATAATTAGAATGGTTTCTTAATATTATTCCATAATATAATGGAAAATTATTATCATTTAATATAATAAATTATATATATATATATATAGTAATACGAAATATCCTTAGAAAATTAAAATAAGTTTCAAAAAATTAAAATATAATAATAATGATAAAAAAATACAAATATATAAATACAGTATAGACTCAATATACAAATAAAATAATTAAATTATTCACGAAAATCAATTGATCAAAGGTTAAAACCATACTTATTATGCTTGATTTAAAGAAATGAAAGCTAGTTATCGAACTTAATTATATATATTTAAATACCTTATAGTTTTTTAGTAACCATCATCATTAATATATAGAAATTTAACTAAATCTCAAATTTAGGATCTCTAAATAATTCTGTAAGCTTAGCTAACTTAATAACTACAAGCTGATAACAGAGAGCAGAGACTAATATCTAGCGTCGTACTATTAAATTTCGAATGGGCACTACTCAACTTCTAAAAATGCTCAAAGCACGTCCCTTAGGACTAGAACGCTTATATTACAAATAAATTAAATTTATCTGTGCTGCAATAGTCATAGTAAATAAAATCACGGCTCACTTAGCACACCCACAATAATATGTATGATACCCACATCTCACCATTCCTCTTTCCAGGCTCCAGGGATCCCCGCTAGCTATCTTCGACTCTATATAAATTACTCCCCCACAACCTTGTCAATAATGCTCCCACTAAGTCAGAAGGTTTATCCAAAGCTAAGCATATACGCAATAAATGTATTCACGTGAATAATCTTCCCATAATGACTCGTAAACAGATACCAGCCTCTTCTGGCTGCCAAATCAAAATGCTTTTTTTAACTTTTATATATATATCTACAATTTAACTAATTACGTGTACACCCTAATATAATATATTACAATAATTGAAATATATATTTTTGATAAACATTGCATCAGTATGGTGTAGAGGTAAGAAACATGTATGATCAATTTAATTATATTAAATAAACTATATTACATTATATTTATGAAATGTAGTTCATTCCAAACCATAATGTTTAGATATACTTAGAAGAAGCATTAATCTAGTTAAGATAAATGTACACAAAAAAATATATAGATTTTGATTATTCATATTATTTATTATCATAAAATATAAAAGAAACTATAAATAAGAAGATATAATTATTATGAAATAAAAGGAGTATGTTATTATCAAGGTTAGTATATCTCAACACCCTTACTGAATTAATATAATAAAATTTAAATTAATTGTTGTAAGTTCCTCACAGACCTAGTATATATTTACTCAAAAACACCTAATAAAATAAATCATAATTAAATTAAATCAACTATTCAATGATATAAAAGGGCCTGTATATAATCGCTTCCAAATTCCACACTTATATGCTCTCTCGTAAAAAAATTTATTAAATCCATGACTATATATCCATTTAAATCTATAACACATTCGCGTGTAAATGAGGCTAAAGTCCTTAATACATGGACCAAGTAATCTAATATAGGTAACCTTACTGTATGTCCCTATCGTACTATAATGATCATAACATAATTATCCCTATTATTTTTTTTTAATTATAACCTACGATAATCCTAAATGTAATTATTCAGATAATCTAAAATCTAAAGAGTAAAATATCCTTTATTAATTGTCATATAAATAATTTGATTATAAACGCGGAACTATTAAACCTAAGCCTTCCTTACAAGTAATAAGCTATAAAAATCTATATACGAAGACATAGAAACCAAAAAGACAATATAAATAATCAGCTGAATTTGTTTTTTTTGTTGAAATAATTAGAGATAGTACATAAATAGTACAACATTAAAGTAGATACAGTACTATATAATAGCGAATTAAACAATAATCCTCAATCTCTATTCGAGTTTTTTAAAATCCTATCGAACATCCCACCTTCTTTATATCCATCATTCTATATATCATACCATATACTTAGCAATGCACTGCCCTCTAAACTTTCACGAGTCTTTATATTAATTGAGGCCACCTGATCGTCTTACAGTATCGTTACTCTACAAAATGACTTAATGTACAATATGACAATTTTAATTTTATCGCTGTGCTTATTATTATTATTATGTGAATTTTTATTAAAAAATTAACTATCTCCAAAATGCACATAAACATTTATTCATCTTATAAGTAAGAACGTTTATTACTGGATATCGCAACAAAAGTCAAACCATAGGGAATAAGATGGCTTTTCCATCTTAGAAATAAGTTGGGAGCGTCTACTCACATATTATACATGACTGATCATAATAATTATTAAATATAAACACGTTCTATTAAGGATTTAGTAAAATGAGGAAAGTACCTTTACCCCATGGTCATAATCATATACTAAATAATTACATATACTAGATCAACATCAGGTCTACCTTGATACTGAAACAAAAATTATTAGATATTATAAGTTAATTTTTAATAATTGATACAATCAGGAACATGATCCTTTTCGGTAATATTTATTAGACTTTACTATGTTTGGATATTTAGGCTGCCAAACTGTCAAGAATTTCTTTGCCAAAGTCAGGCATTTTGAGATAAAGTCATCTACTATGAATAAACGATAATCATATTAATATATAACTAAACATAAAAAAAATTTATCTCTACAATTAATAAATAATTTACACTATCCTCAACAAAGTTTAAACTTCACAATAAATTACTATCAAGACAAGTAAAATGCACGTAAATGACTATATGATAAGCAAAACCACTATCCAAAAGATTGTTGTATACTTGACCAAATGCTGAATTGTCCATAGGAGTTTTTAGTACCGTAATCCTTCTTTAAAATTATAATTCATTTACTCTCTGTATACTATATATTTAGAGGAGTCGGGGTTTCATAGCAATTAACTATAATTAAGTGAATAAAGTAAAAGGAAAACTATTATGGCAATTAAGTATATTCGTATAATTATATGAGAGTTCGTCTTATGTTCTAATGGTAAAACTTGCACAATAAATCACGTTTACCAATTTTTCTATATTTTTTTCATAAACTAGTACTTTCTAATTGATTACTAATTATATAATTTACTAATGTATTTACAAATATATAATATCACGACCATTAACATATTAGATAAAATGGATAATGACTACGGTTATAATATAATTATTATAAACCACTTGGCTATAATAATTATAATACATAAGATATATAATAATTATAAATGTAACAGTGTAAATATAATAAATGTAGTTCAAATATACTCTTATCGTAAAAGTTATGTTTGGCCCTATCTTTCTTCCCTGCTATCTCATACCCTCTAAACTACGAACATTATAACCTTTCTAACATTATTGCTATTAATTATTATTATTTAACTTTGAATGCGTCATCGCAACTCTTCTATATGTATATTTAATCCGATGCTCAAAAATTTTATTATACTATAGAGCTCGACAAATGGTCTAAAGAAACTTGATTTAACTAACCTCCTATAAATTCTTCTACATATTTTTTATTTTTTTAAATTAAATTAATTAATTTCTAGTGACCACACACCTCCATACAGCTAACGCAAGCGCGACATCAAAATTCCTATACGCGGACTTGCCCAATACCTCTCTAATGACTGCGGTAGAGTTATAAGTTATGTTAGCATTATACTCCTGCTATATGTTATGTATTTATATCTTATTTTAATTATTATCCATACAGCTACCATTAATAACTAATAATATTATCAGAAATTCTTCTAAGTTCTAAAGTTTCAAAAAACAAAATTAAAAAGTGTTTTAATCTAACTGTAAGGTGTGATTGTATTAATTCCCGCCCAAGAGTATTGACGTATTTCTTAAGAACAACGGCGCAGCTAATGAATCTGATAGAAAATATGACAAAAAATTAAAAAAATATATATTTTTATATTGTATATAAACTAAATAATTAATCTCAAAGAAATTTAATATCATAAATTTATATAATTAAAATAAATCAAAATAAGTAATATGTGTAAGCAAGTTATATAAATTCTCATCATAGTATATCCATCTTATAATCGACTTAACTAAGATCAATATACTGCTGTAATAATATAAAATAACCTCAAAGCAATTAACTTATTATGTATATAAAATACGAAACAGATAGGAATATAATATTTAACAAACTATCTATAATTTTTCTTTTCAAAAATTGTTTACATTATAAAGGGTAAAAGGGTCCAATATTGGACATCACCTCTGACCTATAGGCACTATTAATTTACTTGTACAAAATCTTATCAAATAACTATTATATAAGTAAACTTAAATATGTTGTACTATGTAAGTGATTATACCACATAATGAAAATACTATTTTTGACAATATCACACCATCTCTGTGGTAGTACTACTCTAAAAGTCTTATTTTAATACAATTTAAAGATAATGGAGTAATTTAACTCATTAAAGTACCATGCATACACCTAATTAAGACTAACCTTTTATATATATATAATTATAATATCTTACAAAAAATATTCATTAAGAGGTCTTGAGAGGTAGAACACTAAATAAATTTTTTTCAAAATATTTCAAGATTTTTAATGAAAATGTTTGCTGATTAAAAATGTTTACTTTCAGCAAATTGATATGTATTGGAATTTTTCGTAATTATCTTTAATAAATGTACATTGGTAAGATAAAAGGAATATAACATTTTTACAATTATTTATTGTCTTAAATGTATATTTAACATATTTTTTCTCACATAATATATAAAAGTTAACTAGCTAAAAGAAATAACAAGTACATTAAAATCTTATGAATAATAATGTCCCCATGGGCTTATTCAATTATATTTTAAATCTTATAATTAATCATAGTATAATGATAATAAAGGTTATACCTAATCACTTATCCTCAAAATGAAAGTTATAATAGAATTAATGCAGATTTACACTTAAATATTATTAATATATATATTACTAATTATCAAAATATTGCTAAATACAACTCACTTATATGAAAGCAAAGTTAATGTTTCCTACGTTCCCTATTCAATAAAGAAAAACCATTCATCATATTGGTCAAGCACTTATGTGAATTAACCCTTTTGTGTATCAAACCACTATCAGGAATTGTAACTAATTAAACAGAGTACTCATTGGTATCATTCTTAGGATTACCGAAGGCCCATGCAAGCAATTGAAAAGAAAACACATTGTCAGATAATTATAAGTTTATCTGGATAATTAGTCACAGAGTGACGAGCTATTGATCATTGGAGTATTATGGGATATAATACCCTATTATATATATAAATAAATATCAAAAATATATAGTATTAACTATAAATCTTATGCCTCATCAAAATTAATATTATTTGTGACTAAGTTACACTTTATAATTTTGAATTAAACTAACATAATGAGAACGAAGAGACGAGACAGAAAGGATAATTATAAGTTTATCTGGATAATTAGTCACTGGTGAGTGTCAAAATTCTTTTAAAATATTAAAAAAAAGTCGAATGGATGAGTTACATGAATTTGTGGGCAATAGAAACACCTCTACAAATGTTCGTAAAGTGTTATGATAGTAAAAGGAAGGTTTATGATGTTTATGAGTAGGGTAAAATAACAATGGGTTAAACACCCCCATTCCTAACAGAATCACTACATCACTACAGCTGGGCATTCAATGCAGAGGGTCTCTATCCGCAGAAGCAATAAATAATATAATCCATGATTAAAGAAATATTAAATCAAACATAACGACCGCAGACTTGACCATTGCTGCACTACAGCATGCCACAGGCGGGGGCAGTTTCAGCCGCGGCTATTAAGTTCTTTGTCACCAAAAATGCATTTCTGAAAACGTGTGTGAGTGTTGAACTGATGGGGCCCCCCCCCACCCCCAACCTTGGGGGGCGCACCCGGGCCAAAAAGAAAGGTTTTTGTTTTCAGTACATTTATAATGGTTGTGTAATAGCGGTTCTTCAATCGCGATGACAGTATTAAACCTGAAAGAACATATGGTTGCAACGAACCACACATGATTCCGTAAATGTCTTTTTCATATATGGGTATTCTTTCTCAAGGTCCTTATTGAAAACACATTTCCTCTTGCCTTTGGGGGCCATTATTTCAAATAATTTTAAATTTTCAACAGGCCTTAAAATTTAATGTAAAAAATTTAGCTTTGAATTGTAGACTGTCGCGATAGAAGATAGTTAAAAATATGAAGGTAGCTAACACAGTTATAAATCCCGATTTCAGGTTTACAGATCCAATATATAATATAATATAGATAACAATATAAATCATATTCTAGTTTTGGCACAGTTCCAATATATATATATAGTATCATATATTATCATATATCTATATATAATGTTAGTGTGGATAACGACGCTCGCCGACCCGTGAGTGCTAGAAGAAAAGTATTTTTAGTCGTTATAAAAATTAATTTTTTGTAACGACTGGTACCTTTGAAGATTCTTCAGGTGTATTACATAAAAATTTTATTGTCCTCAACTGTCACGGGGTAAGGGGTAGGGTACGGGGGCGAATCCCTCATAGAAATACCCATTCTGTCATGCATTATATATATATCGTATAATATATATATATATAATATATATAGTATATTTATATTTATAATATATAAGTATATTACTATATATATCTATATAATTATAGATAGTATATATATATATATATAGAATATAATATAAATGTTATTTCCTCAACTTCTTTTTTTTATCACGGGATAAGGGTAGGGGTACGGGGCGAACCCTCAGGAAATACCCATGTCTGTCCATGAATTGGTCAGTTATATAAATTTATACGATAGAGATAGTAATTTCATATATATATATATATATATAGTAAGAGTATTTTTATATATATGATAGTATATATATAATATATAATATATTATAGATATATATAGTATATATATAATATAGATATATATATACATAAGGCCTTTTCTGTTTTACACAATGGTCAGTTTTGATTTTTTGTTTTTTTTTAATATATGCAGTATAGGGCTTTCAAAATTGAATTTCGAGTTGGTACGGGACATAGATTCAAAAGTTTGAAGAGGATATTTTTAACGGGGATGGCACGAAAAAAATCAAATTAAAAAAATCAATTGAGTTTTTTACTTGATTTTTTTATAAATAAATCACGATTTTTTTGATTTATTGATTGTTCTTTGATAAATTTTTATTTAGATAGATTTTTTTTATTTTTTTTTTATTCAATTTGTTATTAATTTGATTTAATTTCAATAGACATAAAAAAATAAATAAAAACTGGTTAATATAGAAAAAGAAGTTTTTAATATATTTTTTTGTCAATTTTCAACAAACTATTAGCATTGTAACCCGTAAGTTGTGACATTCTTTAGTGCTGCTGTTTCATTGTCTCCATGGTAAGATTTTGAACCCAGAACCTAGCGGCCTAGGGTTTAAACTGAAAATATGCCAGATGCAGTACTCATGAGTATATATATATAGTTGTATAAATGTCGATATAATAAGATAGTTAGGCCAAGTATATTATCATTTTGTCTACAAATTTTTGCCACGTTATTACAAAGCGAAATTTGCTGGAGAGGGGCGCAACGTAAAGCAACAGGAAGTAGATTTGGCTTTAGGATAAGAAGGCGTTGAAGTTGCTCTAGGAAGGCCATGCCGGCTCTTAAAGTTATTCTTTTCTTTGGTTTATTATTATTATGGTTGACTGGACATTCTAGAGGGGCCAATGCGGCTTCTAAATTATTAATTTTATTGGTTGACTGAAGTGTTTTTTAAATACCATGCGGCTTCTTTCCGGTGGCTATGATAGCTATTCCATGACCTTGACTTTGACATTTCTGAGGGGTCAATGTGGCTTCTTACATTATTATTTTAATAAATGTTTAAAATATATTTGCTATGACTGGGGACAGGTCTAAAAAATTGGTTGACTGGAACAGTCTAAAAAGGACCATGCGGCTTCTCAGATATTATTCTGTATTTATTATGAGTTGACTGGGACATTCTAGAGGAGTCAATGCGGCTTTATTAAAATTGGGGAAGATATTAATTAATAGGGGAGGTCAGGGACAGTCTAGATAGGCCCATGCGGCTTCTTAGGTATTATTTTTATTTATTGATTTTGATATTTAGTATTGAGTTGAGCTGGGACATTCTAAGAGGGGCCAATATGCGCCTTCTTAAATTATTAATTTATTGTGACGCGGACAGTCTAAAAGGACATGCGGCTTCTTAAATATTTGATTCTATTATCTATGGAGTGTTACTGGACATGTCTAGAGGACGTCCAATGCGGTGTTCTTATGTATTTTATTTTAATTATTAATTAAGCTAAATTTTGTGTTTTTTGTTGGCGAACAGCTTTCTAGATAGGCTATATGGCTGCATCTTAAGTATTATTCTCATTTATTATTTATTATGGGTTGCATGGACATTCTAGAGCGGCCAATGGGCTTGCTCAATTTTTAATTTTTATGGTTGTGGGACAGTCTAAAAAGACCATACGGCTTTCTTGTATATATTCTTAATTCTTTCCTCATTCATGGGACATTCTAGAGAAGGTTAATGCAGCTTCTTAATTATTATTCAATTAATGATTAGGAAGCTGCATTGACCTCTCTAGAATGTCCCAAGTAGTAACAGATAACAATAATGCTATAGAAGCCGCATGGTCCTTTTAGACTGTCCCAGTCAAACCAATAAAAAATTAATAATAAGAAGCAGCATTTGGCCCCTCTAGAATATCCCAGTAAACACATAATAAATAATAAAAAAATAAGTATTTAGAAGCCGTATGGGCCTATCAAGGACTGTCCCATCAACGATAATAATTAATAATTTAAAAAAATAATTAAGGCCACATGGATCCCTTCTAGAATGGTGCCCAAGTCAAAGAACTAAGTAAAATAAGTATTAATACTTAAGAAGCCCGCGAATGGTACCTTGATAGACGTGTCCCCCAATCAACCATAAAAATAATATAAAACAATCCGCATTGGCCCTCTAGAATGTCCCGGTCAATAATTTTGAATAATAATTAATGTAATATAATGAATAGCATTTATATTTAAGAAGCCAATGGGCCTACTACACTGTCCAGGTCAACAACAATTAAATAATAATTAAAATAATAAAGGTAAAGTCACTTTGCCCCCTCTAGAGTGTCCCAGTCAATCCATAATATTAATAAATAAGAGTAATAATCAGAAGCCCATTGGGCCCTATCTTACTGTCCCAGTCCACCATAATAATTAATAATTTGAACATTTATTCTTAATTATTATTTATGGGTTGACTGGAGCAGTCTAGATAGGCCCATGCGCTTCTGAATTTTTGGGCTAATTTATTATATTTTTGTTGGTGACTGGGACAGTCGTAGGCTAGGCCCATTGTGGCTTCCTTTAATTTATAAATACAAATTCATTAATTTCATTTAATGTTTATTAAAAATTATTCTTCATTATAAATATTATGGGTTGATGGGAATTCTAGAGGACAATGGAGGCTTCTCAATTACTTAATTCCTGATTGGTTAGGAAAGTCTAAAAAAGGGACCATGCGCTTCTTAATACTTATTGTTACTTTTTTTTGAGTTGACTGCGGACATTTAGGGGATTATGATAATGTGGCTTCTTAATGTTATTAATATATTATTGGTTGATTGGGAAGTTCTAGATAGGCCAATAATAATAATTAAAGCTATTATTTTATTTATTATTTTAGTGTGTGGGTGACTGAGATATT